>CAIGRN010059580.1:0-23732 GCA_903798345.1 Fraxinus anomala
TATCAAGAATGGACAGACCATAACATATAATGTTTGTATTGTAATTTTACATGGAGGATAACGACTGTAGTGTCGTTCTACACTACGTAAAATGGCTGAAGTACCGTTATGTACTACGGTTCATCCAACACAGAAATACAACAAATGTGAAGAAAAAAACAGCTAAAATATCATTTCATACTATATTCAACAATAAAATGTCCAATGTACACGAGATTTCCAAAAATACTTCTCTTTTTTCTTCAAATATTATAGAGATTTCAATGTAAATAATATAGAACTCAAAATCCTTATTCAAATGCTCAAAATGTTGGAGAAGATAGGTAAGGAATACAATGAATAACAAGATTTTGATTTTGGGACTAGCAAGCATAGAGAGATGGAGTGCTGATACGATTGGAATTTGGAGGTGAATTGGGAAATTTAATTGAATTGAAAGGGTATTTGAGTCTTTTCATGATAAGGATATTTTAAACTTTTTATACCATTTATTTGTTGTATTTTTTAATTGAGGCCATTTGACCAATAAACATTGAGAAATGACTTTTTATTCAACTACATTGTTTGACTATCCCTTTTAACAAAGAATCCCTATTATATTCACATTTTTACTAGAATTTTNATCCCTTTTAACAAAGAATCCCTATTATATTCACATTTTTACTAGAATTTTGAAAGTCTAATTTTTTTTTTTTTTTTATTTGAAAACTCGATCCAGCCGAGCAAGACTTTCTAGACATTTTTCTCAAGAACTAGACCTTTGCTCGGTACCTTCCCTGCTGGCTCTAAGATTTTCACTTGCTTTGAGATGTCTTGCTTGGAAAAGTTAAGGTAAATGTTTGTTAAGGATGGGTGAAAGTTAGGCTATCTATTTCCAACTCTGACCTTAGAAACGGATCCTCAAATTCTTATAAAGCCTATTATAATTTATAATTCCCTAATGAGAAAACTGAATGATCTGCCGTGAAGGTGACTCTATAAACACCAACCAAGATCATTTACTGTACCTCATTTCTCCGTGCACCTCCACCGAGATGATTAGCAGATTACTAGGTTACAACTTACAAGACAATCGACTCGATTGGCTTACGAAGTTGTAAACTATATCCTTTTCGACCTGTTGTCACAAACATGCTTAATGTTCCAAAATTTCCCTTCCAAGAACACGCAATGAAAACCGAAACCATAGAACAAAAGAACCCTCTAGTGTATCAAAGAGAGTAATGCTATGTAACACCAATCTAAGTGTCCATGTCAATCAGGGGCGGAGCCAGGATTGAGTGGTACGGGAGGCTACTGGGTTGGACAAAAAAAAATGACTATAACCAATTTTTTTTTTCAAGAAAATTTGGCTTGGGCTGGGGTGGGCAAGGGTGGGCGACAGCCCACCCCTATCTCCGCCCCTGATGTCAATACATGATATGACCAATTAAATGGAAATTATATATTTACATTTAATTGAATATATCATTCAATGCCACAGGTTGACACCGAGAACAATGTTAAAGATCACAGTTGATAGATAGCATTTTCTTTCAAAGAAAATATTCAAGAATATCACTTTAGACTACATAATTCTGTACGCTAACCTTTGTTCTGAAGGAATCTGTACTTTCTGATAGTGAAAATGCAAAAGTTTCGATCCATACGTTTTAAGCACTTGCAGAGAACGTGAATAGCCCTATGATTTGCGATTGAACTGTCTACATCAGGCTGATTCTTCTCAACCCAATATCATTTGCAAGAGGGCAAAACAAGAAATAATCACAGCAGGAAAAAAAAAAAAAAACATATTACTCTGACCTCATATATTAACAAGAGAGGTCTTACTATTCATAGTTTACAGACCTATGTAACTGCCTTTTAAGTGTCAACCAAGAAGCCTCGTACAGAGATTATGAGTGAATTACTTCGTGTCTGACATAAACAAATTCAATTTGTTTAAGAAAAATGCACAACATACAAAAAAATTATGATCATGGGGGAGATGGACTAATTGGATTGTGCGCTTCAATATCCACGTGCCTAATACCGGGAACTATTTCTTGGATTTCTTTTTCAAGCCGATCTACTTCACTCCCCAGAGCTGTGACCACTTCTTCACCTGCAGAAGATATAAATTAACTTCTTATTCTGCCAAAAAGAAAGAATAATTGCTTTTGTAGTATACATACCATAGTTAGACATGATCTTGAGTAAAGAAGAATCGTCCTCCTGCTTAGCAGCCTCTCGAAACTGTATATTTCACAATCATATAAATAGCCTTGATTAAATGCCATATCATTAAGTCTCGTGCACACCCAGAAAAAAACTTGCACCAAGATCAATGGTAAAAAAACTAGAATTAGTGGTTATGCAGAAGATACGAATGTAATATTTATTTCCTCATCACGATTACTGTTTGAAAGGAAGTCTTGGTAAGAAATGGATGTAAAATTTAATCTCATCGACCTAATAGCGCATGAAATAGGACAAAAAGGGAACTCAATAGAACCTTTCGTGGCTTTAAATGAAACAAGTAAAAATATAAAGGATGCATAGAGCAGTTTCATATAGAATCATGGTTTCTAAAATGTATTTCAGCAACCCAAGAGGTAGACTATGCAAAAGCAAACATCAGAGAAGAAAATGAAAAACGACAATTTCACATTGTCACTGCAAAAGAGAGACAAAAAGTAAGCGATAGCACAATCACCTCTTTAGCCCACTCTTCACGTCCAGTTCGGTTTAGATAGTTTTGCACTAGCACCACACCATTGAAATCTGCAAATAATATCAAACCATTTCTCAATTAGGATCCTGGTAATCAAAGATAACTATGAAGAAACACAAACTGTAATTCATATGCAAATATTTAGAGTTTACAACCTAGCAATATAAAAGTAATTTCTACATTAGTTTTACAAATATGAAGCAAGGTTTCACCTATTTCAGCTTTGAATCTAAAAAATCCTGGTCCTATCACCTCACTTTTGCAATCATAAACTGCATCAACGACCTGCAGCAAAGAGGCCATTTTGGTTAGACTCTAGTTGTCATCTGTCTCCCAATTAGCACAGAAAGAGCAAAGAACTGCACTGTACTGGGTCATTTTTCAGAAAGTGAAGAACTTTTTCCATATCATGGTCATCAATTGCTCTCCCAATCAAAGCATGTCGATTCCTCTGAATCAGAAATATAGCGACCTGTATCATATTAATCATTCAATTAGACTCAACATGGTGAATCAAAAAGAACAAAGTACAGATAGAGGCATTCATGCCAGGTCGCCAAAGTAATCTTATCAAAATGGAACGGGCATCAATCACTCAAAACAAATATCATTCTCTTCTCCAAAGTACAAGTCAATAGCAAAACAGACTCCGAAAAACACAAGTAAATTTTTACAAGCTCCATCTTTTCTCCTCAATCTTCAATTAGCTCCAAAATTGCATTCCAATGTCAACATTAGAGGACTTCCAGCAGCCATTATGCATGTATTAAACCATTTGCATGGGAATTTATGTATCATCACGCAGTATAATTCCATGTATTAAAACATGCGCTGCATGCATAGAAATACGAATTCGTATTCTGACAATTCTAATAAATAAATGAAGGTGAAAGAAAATTCCATGAATGCAAACACAGTAACCTGGTGACCGACACATTAAGATGGTCAGACTCTTTAAACAGTCCAATTAGCAACCTAGTCTAAATAGCACAATAGCTTGAAATCAAGCTCAAAATATTGAACCAGAACTCTAATCATGTGTGAAAGATTGCCATCAATTATAATCTGTTACTTTTTAAACTAATCATTATCTTGAGTGGATCATTCAAAAGCCATCTCTTTTAACCGACAGCAGTTGCCACAAAGTTCAGTCCTCAATTGAACAGCAAATCATATGAAGTGTGAGAGTAAACAAAATCAAAACGCAATATGCACATTAACGTACCATTCCCAATAGGTTGCCCACTACAATTGAACCAATTGGATCATAAATTGCATTTCCTGTAGTATTTACAGCCACCAATGAAGCAGCAGCAATGGAAAGCCCTGTAACAGCAGCACCATCCTGCATAGTTCACTTCATTTAACATATTACTTATAAGGAAACCAAACCCAGTCCTATAGCTTGAAAAGACAAGACTTTCTATGGAGATTGTATCTTACTAGTTAAATTATTGTGCAGTGAACTTGAGTATAATGTGAGATGATATAAATTTCTAAAAACCTGAGGGAACTTAGAATCTTTTAAATGACCAAATTGACAAAAAAATTCACTTTAAAGTGACAGCACAGAGAAATCTTCACCTTTTCAATTTATAACTATCATCAACAATGATTATTTCTCAATGATCTGTCAGAAAGCCTGAAACTCAGCATAATTCTGTTACTAAATGTTTAGAGTTCATAATATTTGTAAGTAGCCTTTAACCACACATTAGCTTTTGTTATCCTCAATCCAGATTAGCACATATGCCTGCCAAAGCTTTACAGTATATATCTGTTCTCAATTTATTATGGGAAAATGTTACAGCATGTGGTATTAGAGAGGCTTAAAGAAGTATTGTTGACCTTATACCTTAATTTTGGATTACGGAAACAGGAGGTGGAAGTTATAGTACCATATGAATCAAATAAGAAAGCTGTAGCGAACATATATGAAATGGAAGGTGATTTATCCACTTCCTTTCTGCCTTATATTCCTATTGTTTACAGTTAATCTCCTCTCCAAAGCAATTAGTGTTTCAGGAACTAAGAAAAAAATTAAATTCTAATTCCTGATCGCTGTGCAAATGAACTACTATTATGTCCTCATTTGCATTATTACCTTACAATGACTCAAAATGCTCGTATGAATTACTATGTCGTAACAATCAAGTTAACCAGACAAATTGATAAAAATATCAGCTCATGTATCTCTAATTATAAATAACGAACTATTTGAATGGTCAATTAAATGACGTAACACCTCTGTCATAACTGCAACGGATGTAGGATCATGACCACGCCAGACATAGTCTCTCACTTTCATTCCTTCCGCAGCAGCACCTTTTCTGACAGCATGGATGGCAACAACAAGAGAAGCACCTAAAACAGGTTTTGGCAAATTATAAGAAAATACTACTTAGAGACATATAAAAATATAATTAAAAAGAAAACTTAAAATCCTTTTTTGGCTGAGTTTCGAAGCCAGAATTATCAATTAGAAATTTCACCTTCAATAATGAAAGAGCCACCAATCACCAGAGCTGCATACTTAATATGCTCAGGGGGCTAAAAGGAATATAAATGTCCATCATTGCACATCGTAAGAAACCACTGTTTCAAGGAAGAAAATAGTTTCAAGTTGAATTTTAAGAATGTGCACCTGAGAAGTCCACAAGTTTTGAACTCCATGAACAATTGTAGCCCCAGATCCGAGACAAAATATACCAACAGCAGATATCAAAGACCAGACAAATCTTTCCTTAGAATAACCATATCTGCGATTAAATAAAACACAAGATTCAGCAGGCTTATATTAAAGTTCATGTGTCTGCATAAACAGATGTTCTGATTGATCAAATAGAATGCAACAATAGCCGTTTAACGGTACAAGGGTTCTCATAGTTCTAAAAAAAAAGATATACTACATAGATTGAAGTCATTAAACAAAACAAATATTGATAATTTTCATGGACAATTTTAAGCCCTGGGTGATACGGAGAACCAAAAGATGAAATTTAATTTCCAATAACATTATTGGAGTGAACCTGCCAAAATAAAATAACACTCAGATCTTTAAGTTTAATCACTTATCTAAAGTTCAATTAATTGTCATATACTGTAAAGTCTCGGAAGAAATAATTTCTCTATATGTAAAAGTCAAAGAACATTATAGTTCATTGCGTACAAATGTAGTCCAGATAAATAAATACAAAAACTTACGGGTGGAGGGCATCTGGGGCACGGCGTGAACTACTTAAACCATATGCAAGAAGTGCCTAAAAGGTAAGCATGTATTAGATTCCCTCTACTCGGTTTTTGACAAATAAAGTTAAACCCTGGCAGTACGAATGCTCATTCCAGGAGGATCGCAAACATGAAGAAGAAAAGCATTACCTGATTTGCAAAATCTGCAACTGAATGCACAACTTCAGCCAAAATGACATGGCTCGAGGTGGATAACCAGACCCCAAACTTGAGAGAAAACACAAGAAAATTGCACCACAATGCTGTTGTAACTGCTCGTTGGCTAAATATAAAAAAATTCAGGGGCAATGAAATCATGCCAAATAATTGACCAGTTAAAAGAAAAAGGTGCACCATCTGAAATGCTTATCTAACACCATTAGTAGGACAAGAGAAATAACCAACTCAGTGGACAATCTTTACCTTTTCATAATTGGTTAAACCCAAAACTAGATAAAAACAATAAATACAGCGAGCCAGTTTGTTCGATGCTACATGGTAAGCAAGGAGCTATATAAGAATGCTTAAGAAAGGCAATTTGCTATTAATAAAATATTTTTCCCTTTTAGGAGCCCTTTTAATCATAAACACGCATTCACTTAATAAGCATCAAAAATAGTTTCTTCACCAACAAACTTGATAACAAATAAAACTAATAAAACTGCCATTTTTGAATAGTATATCATCAAAATTCAAGAATGGAATATAATTCATTTCACAAGAAGCAAAGTTAGTAGTAATATATCAGAACATCAGCTAGAGATCACAGAGGCAAACAAATGCGAAAAGAAAATGGAAATTACCCATGATCGACCACTTCAATCTTCTTAATTTTTTTAGCTCTAGTGAAAAATCCTGCACGCACAGCCCAATGTTGAAATATATAACTACCAATTCCAAAGTAAAAAGAACAAAAAACAATACTCACCTCGAGCAAGGGAGAGCTGGCGCGAACTAGAATTGAGTGCAATGAAATTGGAAACTGGAATAGCTCTACACAAAGAATTAGCTGCAGCAAAGTTCCGAACTTGAACAGGAGATGCGATAAATCCCTGAGCCTTGCTAAATCGATGAGGACAGACATTATATTTATATTTATTAGAGCAAAAGTTGAATTCATTCCACTTTGAAGAAACGAGTTTCTCCGGCTCGGGTTCGGGTTCCGGCGAAGAAAACGGAGCATGAATTTGGGAGCTAAAGGCGGAGTAAAGGTGGCGCTTCCGATCGTACCAATGGTTGCGAAAGCGAGAGAGAAAAAAAGAGTTCCGCATTACTTTTGCTATTAACAATAACCACACACTGATAATGCTATGTACTGCTCATCTTTTTCTTTGAAAAATGGGTTTAGGTTTTCACTGTTGGGATAATTATATTCAGTGAATGTTATGAGATGCTATTCCAGACGACGGCGGCGGCGGTGGTGGCTCACTTGCCAGTGCTACAGGGGTGGGTTAGAGAGAAAATTTCATTTTAAAATTGAACCCCAACTCTCACTGACGGAAGGCCAGTCTTTAAGCGCCTGTTTGCCAATGCTTTAATAACTCGCTTCTCAAAAAGAAATTAATAAAATAAATAAATAAATAAATTTTATTAGTTAAGATTCAAATAAATAAGTATTAATCTATATAATATTTTTATTAGTTAAAAAATTAAATCAATTATTGAAAACATTTCTAAAATGAAATATTTCAAATCTTCGTACGACTTTTGCATTCATTACTTGTTTGTACTTGTATTTTCCATTGTGATCTTGTTGATCGATTATTTGATTCCACAAATAAAGATAAGATACTCTTTGTTGTGATCCAGAAGAAGGAATACTTTTTAAATTGGAGATACTGTGTGTAGATACGTCTACAAAAAGGTAATATTGGAAATCAAGCCCCTCAACTTTATAAGACTATTATTTTTTGATTCTTGATCATGTTTGTCGATTTTTATTGTATCCGCTTGTGTTACTTCTAGCTATTTTTGTTTTAAATTAATTTTACTTGAAGTGCAGTTCTTTGCTTCCACTTGATGTATATCTTTCGATAATTCAATTTGAAAAGAGACATCTTTATATAACAATGATTATTATGAACTAATTATTCTACACATATTTGATATCTTCTCCTAAAAAGAAACTTATAATACCAACCCCATTTGTGATTCCATCAATTACTCGTCGATAAAAAAAATGAGTGAATTGGGCTAAGCAAGACACCATATATATATATATATAAAGAAATAAAAATAGATAAACAAATAAATAAGTTTTTTTTGGGGAAAATTATCCACGATAAAGACAAGACACACTTGGGCCAAAAAACCCGTGCTCAAAATTGGTGTGGCTTGAAGTAAAATATCCTTCATTGCTCTTCGTTTGATTTCAATTGTTAACCTAAACCTAGAAGATGATTCCCAACACCCGCCTAGAAGCTTTCTACTTAATTTGGCGTCTTTATTTTTGGAAAAATAAAATAAAATTGAAGATAAAACTCAAACCATTTCTTGTCACGTTGTCAAATTCAATTAATATTAGGATTAATGCAATATATTTGAATTCTTTTCACTTCCAAGAAAAATACGAAAGAAATGAGCACAAAAACATGCCAACAAATTAGACATTTATACATTAATTCTCTTATTTGCTATGATTTTTTGGACAAATCTATGGAATTTTCGAAATTCCTCTAATGGAAAATTCTAGCCACCCCGAATTTTATATTGTTATTCATCTAGAGTGACGATAATCACTCGTCTATGTAATAGTGGAACCCCTGTATCATTACCCAATCTAATGCCGACATGACTTGCCCCGTGCAACTCTAATAGACTCGAGAAACGTGCACAACGATGGATCAAGCTAGATGTCAAACCAACCATCAAGACTTATTGTGACTTGTATTTGGCTTTGAAAAAATTAACAAAAATTTGACAATGTATCCTCTATAATAGTGATGAAACCAATCTGAAAAGCAATAAAATTCTCACACATTCATATACGAACTTGAATAGTATTACTCTTTTCTATTTCGATCTTTTAACTATTTCCAAGAAGATTTCACGCTACAATAAATATACGAATTCAACTCCATCATGACCAATGACACGAGTTGAGAAGGAAAAGAAAATAGTACATTTGAATCTCCTTCAACATGGTCCTTACAATTACTCACTTCCCCATACCAAAACTATATTCCTCATCAGGGAGGAAAAAAGGAAAAGACATTTCCAATAAAAATACAAGTAGCTATCATTTTAATCAGTAAAATCTTGTAATTTATGTTACAAGTAGGAGATATATGAAAGACGGGGAGTTTAATAGGACATTCATAAGGTAAATTATCCCAATAATAAAAGATGTAAATGTAAACTTTTTAATGTCAAATACCTGATCTGCAAGACTCTTGAGTTCTTTTGTCTTCAAGATCTTCAGTTCTTCATGTCAATAGAGCCTTGAATTCAGAAAGGGAATTGATGAACTATAACAAAATTTCCTAATTGCCACTAAAGCGGCCTTCTTTCCTAGCTCGTGATAGGGTCACTGAATTATGTTGTCCTCCTGAGACTCCCAACTTCTCTAACTGGTCGTGCCGGGTGACTATTTTTATAGGGTGCGCTTCCGTGTTAAAAACCCACTCGTCCAATGAAATGGCTGAAGGAGGTGAGAAAAGAAGATAGAGATATTTAAGTGTCTCCGCTAGGAAAAAACTTTGCATCATGTTGTCTTTTACACCAGTATTAACCTGTGAACAACAAAAATCATGAGTGATGAAGAAATGGTTTCATTGTCCTCAAAAGCCACACCCCACCCATACCAACTCACCAACAACACCTGCCGCCGCTTAAAACCTGTACAAGAACACAAGTTAAGATGTGCTTACATCCTTTAATCCAACATATCCCGTCTCTATGCGGGAGTTCTTTTCAAATGCTTGAAAGATGTTCCATCCCCACTCCTGATATGTTTTATTACCAGTCAAACGCCAGAGGTAAAAGAGTGATTCAACTGTCTCAGGCCTCAATATGTTCCATGATGTTCCCACACTTATATCCTGAAAATTGAATGATCAGAGAAACAAATAAAAAGGCAAGATCCTTACTTAGGACCTAGTTTTTATAAATATCAGAAACAAAATAAACAAAAAGACTACCTGTCCCGAATTGAAATAGTAGTTCTCTCCAGCCAATTTTGTTGGTGTTGATTGGTAAAAATTATAACATGTCCAAGCAAGCTTCACAAGGAGGTCACAGACATTCCCCCAAAGTGAATGGCTACCCACTATGTAAAGCACTTTAAATAGGAAATTTGACAAAGAATATTTGTATATATACCTCTTCCGCCAATGATAAGAACTTCCTAGCCTCATCAGGACCATAGCCTGTAGACCCTAATGCTAACATCCCTGGAGCAAAACATGCAAGTTCATCCATCTGCAAATATAACAAAGAAAACACACAAACCATTGAATACTTTTCCATCATGAAAAAATGGATACAAATTTTTCAATGTTACTTTTTTGAAATTTTTATTTCAGCAGTAATATTACCGACTAGCACAAAATATCACCTTGTCTGTCAAAGAATTTCCAATCTTTTCACAAAGATATGCAAAATTAGAAGGGGTTGTTCTCCGAACCAAGCTTAGAAGACCTTTCATTGAAGTCTCCCACATTTCTCTGGTAGATACATAATCGTTTATTAGAAAATTAGAGGAAATGAATAATACTAGAACAATTGAATTACAGAATCATGATTTAGAAAACACAAGTCAACCAGCCTTCCTCGGTCATGTATAAATCTACGGCATGCGTTTTTGTGATTCATAATGATAGTATCAGTAATAGCTGCTCACCTATAATGCTTCACCACGCCTGTTTTGTTTCCTTGTATCCAGACCTTGAGTAAATATTCATAAAAGCTGCAATATATTTTTTCCTTTCGTTACATGGTAGAAAAAAGGGGGTGGTAATGACTATCAACCCTACGGGTGGAAATTTATTAAACATGCTTCATAAGATGTATATTTTAGCATGTTCACCTAAAGCTTTCCAGAAGTAGAATAATTAATACCTGTCTCCCATAGCTCCAAAAGTTATGGTTGAGTATGATCTGGTCCCGCTGTGTGGATTAATATAGATAGGAAGTAAACCATCAGGAGGAAAAGTTTTATTAAGCTCTAGAATGACATCTTCCACCTGAAACATATAACTAGAGCTCAGTTTATGGTGAAAGATAATTACCAAATTCACGGGGAAATAAAAATCAATAACTGATTCTATATGATGCAGATCAAGATATTTTAGCTATGAACTCAAATCATGTGTAAAAGATACAGGTAAACATCAATGACAACTTTTCATTTGATGTTACTTTCAATTTCTCTTTTAAGGAACAATTCTGTCTTTAATGCCATAGTAAACTTTGATCAAGAATACCTTCTGCTGATATTTTGGGTCGCCTGTCCTCTGGGAAAGAGCAATAAATTCTAGCTGCTCTGTGCCAGAATCTGCCAAGATACTATCACCCTGAACAGGGAAAACATAAGAAATTATCTCTCTTTAAGACACATTAAGCGATGTAGAGATAAAAACTATGAGTCTATGCAGATGAACAGACTACCACTGTACCACAGATGCTAGTTTGAATTGATATATATAGTAAGTTTTGTATGTTAAACCTTTTTTGTTGAGAAAAGGTAAAAAAGAACAATGGGACTGAACTGAACAATGATATAGAACATAACAATAAGCTGAATCAACAATTTAATTAAGGAAAACAAACAAAGCATAGCAGAACCATGATCGAGGCTTTTAGTATCAAATCATCACTAACCAAGTAGCACCTAAGAAAAATGTTAAGTACAAAATAATATACACACATCAAACACAGGAATAAGGTAGCATGTATTTCCCAAAACTATGAGGTTATGTCCACTGATTATACAGGATATTTAAGCAGGCATTCAAATACTATAAATAATATAAAAACTTAGCATTATTAAACCAGGATGTTTACGTCTTGTGAAAATGAGATAGTTTTCATTATCAAGACTTACCCTAGTCCACCCCGGATTATGTGGATTTCCATGAGCCAAGTTAATAATATTATATGGGATTCCTGACGGAGTATTCCATGCAGGCAGTAGTCTATCAGCAATGTCTTTAGCCTTTTCAAGGAATATTTTATCTCCAGAGAGATCATATGAACTGATAAGTCCACCTACAACTCTGAATTATTACAAATAAAACTATTAGCATAAAAAAAATTAAAAAAAAGGACAAGACAAAACCTTGAAGAGTATGGAACTCTTCATGAGCACACAACTCTTGGTTAAGGCAGCCCGGAAGTATTAGCAAATTTACATTTGTAAACCAGGAGAAAAAATCAACTAGAGCAAAAAATGGCACATTAAACCTTATAAAGCCACCTTATGGTTGTCTCGAAAACACTGGCATCATAGTTCTTGTTGAAATCCAATGAGTTTGCAACCCACCTGCCATGAATACTTGTTAACAGCAAAAAATGGACAGAGGAGTTATATGGTTCTTATCCATCAAAAATAAACCACTCAGCTATGTTGCGAATACTTCATCTAGGATGGCGTGTTCGTGTCTGATACCGACACTCCTCATACGCTCTATCATGTCATTTTTCTTTCTTTATAAAAAATATTATATATTGTCAACTTGAAGTTATTATAAAATAACAAATAAGTACTCATATTTAAATGATTTCAACAAGAAAAAATTAAGAACAATTATAAAACTAAATTTATACTATATAAATAAAGAATTTTAAAAAATTTAATCATTATGTCGATGAAGTATCGTGTTGTACTTTTTTAAAAAATTACGTGTCATGTCAAACACACATTGTCCGTGTCAATACATTATAGCTACTCAATGTGAAAGTGAACCGAACTTTAATAGGGAGAAGGAAAATGACATAATTAAGCAATCTTATCGCAATAATTTCCCTCTTAGCTACATTTTTATTCTCGTATCATTTTGTCTTCGAAATGATAAATCAACTTTTGCTCCTGAAAACTTTAAGGAGAAACGGAATGAAGTATCAACCTTAAAGGCAAGAGGTATTACAGAGAAAATAAAGAAAAACAAAAATGTGTTGTACTAATCTATATGATAGTAGGTTTACTTATTAAGCTATCTTTTGCAATGCCATGCCAAATGCTACTTTTAAGGCTATTATAGTGATTATCCATCAATTAAGACTTTACACATAAATGGAGAAGCCAGCCAACAAGAGAGGAACTGAAAGCCTCATTACTATGTTCCATGTTATCTAACACTAATTCAAAATTCCCAAACCAAGTCATTCGCATTCTCTTGTGAAACAATAATGTTATAGAATTGATTCCAATGTGGAAGATAGATTCAAAAATAAAAAGAAAAAAGACTAAGTAGAAAGCATGTTTCTACATAGTAACAAACAAAAAGAACTATAGACTTACTCTCGGGCCCTTTGGAACTGCTCATCCAGTCCCATTATATACAACGTGTCGAGAGAATCAATTAAAGTTGCACCAAGACCACCAAAGCTGTCAACACCATTCTTTGTTTGTGGCTGGTGACCAAAAATATGAAAATCCAGTCAAATATTGTGCAAGTAGAAGATAATTCTAGTGTAACTTCTGCTTTTCCTGGCTTGTCTCCCGGTAAAACAATTAAAAAATGAAAAGACACATGTCATAGTAAAGACATACCATAATGCACCCATTCAAAAGTAAACCTATGGAGGTTACACTATCAAAATCAAATGTTAGAAATTGAAAGACAGGGGAACTAGGGAGGAAATGCACACAACCAAAAAGAAAAGATATGCTTATAAACTCACTATTAACCTTTCGAACTGGTGCCCATCAAGAAATATCATTAACACCAAACATTAATAATTTAATCTGTATATTTGGCTTTACTCTTTAAGTCATATTTGGCTTAAGAATATAAAAAGGTTTACATTTGTGTACAAAAGCTTGAAAAGAAATAAAGGATATGATCAAAAGAGAATGTACCGAACAGACTGACCTATAAACTGACACCATGTAACTCAAATAAAGTACAAACAAGAGATCACAGGCAAATAAACTACTGTTAAGAACAATGAAAGACCAAAATAAATGCACTGGTGATATATAAATTACATCTTTCTGAAAGTCCTCATGGAGAAGAGAATAGTGCTGATCGTCAAGCAAATCGTACTCAAGCAAAACTAAGATTGAAATTCAGTGTATGACAGACAACAACCTTATGAAATAATACCAAAAGCTGAGAGAGAGAGAGAACGCGAAAAGTTTGTACCTAACATGCCCAGCCCCTACTAGTACCCTCGTGTGATAAATCAAACTAGACAATGGCCCAGAAGGTCGTGAGCTAGAAGTTAGAACTCTGATGAAACTCAACTCAAATAATAAATAATAAAGAGTAATGCTTCTATAAATTGGTCCAATTCAAATATAGAGGCAACCCAACACAATTGAAGAGCAAACAGGGTAATGGAAATTAGCAAAATTATACATTCAAATGAAGCTGCAAATAGAAATACAAATCATACCTGCAGTTCGTCGTGACCCCAAGCATATTTTTCATATGAACTCCATGCATGAATCATAGCATCTTTAACTTTCTCTCTTCGCTGAGTGTCAATAGGGTCATCAGAAACATTTGATTTTCTATTCGCATTGTTGCTTTTGCCACTAGTGTCTGCCTGCCCTATAACACTTTTATCATCCTTAAACTCTCCAAGCTGCAGGCACCAATCAAATTAATATTTCATGCTTATCTGAAAATAGATGATGAAATGAAAGGGGAAGTGTGTGTTCGATTTTGGTCCCTGCAATCCCAAAACTTTGATGATTCCAAGCACTAAGTTTCAAGAGGTACTAATTTGTGCAAGTGACAAGTTTCAGATTAAATGACTTCATAAATTTTCAAGTGAGATGAAGTCCTAAATGTCCGCAATCTGATTCTTAACATCCACAGCCAATTAGAAACCCCCATAATTAATTTAACAGGACCAAACTTGAGTTCCAAACTTATGGACCAATTTTTCCACAGCTCCAACTGAATTTGCAAGCAAATGAGTCACCAAATAGGCCCTAAAATCTATTTTCAAAACATGCTTAAATTTAGGCACCAAAAGTAGATTAGAAGTCTAATACTAGGCTTCAGGATTGATTTGGCTACTTTAGAAGTCTGTCCTTTCCGACTAATCAAAAGGTTTACACCTACAGCAAAACCAAGTTCTAAACTTCTGAAACTATCTCATAGGTCTAGAGACAACTGCTTTTTCAGATATCTAACATAAAACAGCTTGAAAAGAACATCGAACGAGTAATTTAAATGTCTCACCATATTTTGCAACCGAGTAACTTCTTCGTTCAACTTGGATATTTCTTCCTGAAAAGCAAGTACAAAATCTTGTCACCAGTAAAGATAGATGAAATGAATCTATAGACCTAAATTAAAATATCAATCAATAATCCTCATTTTAAACTTGAAAAATTATCTCTCGCGTGTTTATAGTGGGATGTGGTAAGAGAACGACTGAAACCATTTGCTCTCTTTTGAAGAGCAGACAAGCGTTAGTCTTAACCGTTACCCCAACTCCGACAAAATGACCTGACTGTCAACATTTCTTTAAGAAATCCAGTATGTTAGACAGTAATGCTTCACTTCCCTTATGGAATGAAACACACACACCAATGCACGTTGATAAATCAAAGCAAGCGTTCTTCTTTCCCATATAAAGGATGCAAAACACATGTACGTCACCTTCGTTAGGTGATTTAGAAATGACTTGCATAAAGCTTATGCAAATTACACGCAATCAACTCCGAAGCATAATCCAAATTATGTGTCACAAAAATCACACTTACTGCTCCCTCATAGATCTTTGTTTCAAACGCCAAAGCATAAAAGCGAAATTCAAAACCTTTTCGATTTCAATTGATAAAAGGAAAATCAAATAAAACCAAAATGTTAACGTAATCTTACCTCGTGCTCGCGTACTAGAGTCTGGCGATCCCAAACAACTAAGGTGCCGAAGACGAAAACAATAAATAGCAACGCTAATCGCTTCGGTCTCTTCAAATAATACGCCGGATTTAAATATCTCCACCTGCTCGACGACGATCTACTACTCCTCGCCATTATCTTCAAATATGTTCAATTTCTCCTTTTTTTAACAAAATATAAACAATTAATTCAGAAAATTACAATTTCTGTTTGATCAAGGCAAAAGATCACACAACGATCTCTCTCGCGCATAGACAAAAATCTCTCATTACGAAAGATATTCAGATTTTCCTGAGAAACGGGAGAAACGAAGACGAGGACCAGAGTCAAGAATTTTATTCACCAAACAAAGAAATTTCATACATATAGCTCTGTACTAGTTCATTTTTCTTCAAAAATAATTTTCAATATCCACTCAAAAAAAATTTCGCACATTCACCAAAATTTCACTTGTCACGAAATATATTATCAATATATCTCTACCAAAAATGATACAATTTAATAAGTTGGAGTTAAATATTTCATTAGTTACTCACTCAATTTTAATTTTTTTAAAAATATTTACTAAATGGTAACACGTTGCACTCTCAATGGACCATGTTTCATAAATCACTAAACTTTAACACATTGAATCATGTCACTCATTCACCATGTTTCGTAAGTTATTAAACTTTAAAATACTTTCAAGTGAGCGCTGAATTTTAACATGTTGTACTTTATCGCACAATCCATATGTTTCATTAGTCATTAAACTTATATATTTTTCACATTTTACTCTCTGAATTTTACAATGCTTCCGAATAGTCACTGAATTTCATAATATGTTTTTGTAAAGTATACGAGATTCAACCTAGATAAAGAAAATAAATATCGACTTGATAATGAAACTCTAAATCTAAGACAAGAATATTGATATTAGTCAAGAAGATACAATTTCTCCTATCATCAAACGATATGTTCAAGGGGAAGAAGAATGCTAGCTTCAAATCACATTTTTCCTTTACATCGATAACATAAAATAGATATTATTATTTTTTTGATTGGGATCATAAA
Organism: Fraxinus anomala; assembly: GCA_903798345.1. Taxonomy (NCBI): domain Eukaryota; kingdom Viridiplantae; phylum Streptophyta; class Magnoliopsida; order Lamiales; family Oleaceae; genus Fraxinus; species Fraxinus anomala. The sequence goes on from CAIGRN010059580.1 coordinate 17,017, forward strand.
TCCAAATCAAGAAAATAAAAAAATTATATCAAACATGTAGTGAAATTTTCGAATTAAAGTCAATAATATTAATCAGGACTAGTAAAATATAATTTTAGAGTTGTCACAAAGTAATTCAAGAGGAAAAAATGTCCAGTCTTCGTATATGATATTTTATACTTCAATTTTTTTTAATTTCAATGATCACTCAAAAATATTTTAAAGTTTAATAAGTAAAGCGTGATGGATATATAAGTTTAGTGATAAATGAAGCACAATGTATTAGTAATGAAATACAATGTGTTAAATTTTAGTGATCACTTAGAAATATTTTAAAGTTCATTAAAAAAAATTAAAAATACCTTTGAAAAAGGTTGACATCTTGAAAGGCTGAGGGATTCGGTGGTCAAATCGTACGGTCATTTAGGAATAAATGGTGCATCCATTAAAAATACGAACTAGTAACTTGAGAAGTGAGTTAGCATTGTACAATAGAGTCCAAAGAAATCTATATATACGTAGTGGAGTCAAAGATAAGGTTCTCCCCGATTCCGCTTCATCTTATTTTCACCGGTGCGACCTACACTATAACCTAGACAAATAATATTTAAAATGATAAAATGAGGGTTCCAACTTGCCACCCTAAAAATCAAAATTTTGAAAGATTCTCTCTATAAAAATGTATGATATTGAAAAAATATTTGGGATCGAACTTCTCAAAAATTGAAATAATATATTCGATCAAAAAATAACTTCCTGTAAAAAGGACCCCAAATGGGGATGTCAACTAGGTGGGTATGGGACGGGTTGGTCATTCTCCCTGTCTCATCAGGTATTTTTGTTATCTTGTCCCATTCCCATGTCCGGTTAAAGCAGGACGAGGCGAGATCGGGACAGGGCGACCTGCCCCATTTATCGCGCCCATTTAATTTTTCTTTTTATTTTTTATTTATTTATTTTTTGCTTTTAACTTTTTTATGTCTTTAGTTAGTAAATATTATTACTTTTTTACCAATTTATTAAAAATAACTTATATTCTCTTTAAAAATGATAAAATTTATTATTTTTGTTTGATAAATACTTAAATTTGAAATTAACTTTTAACGGGGCGGATAGCGGGACGGTGACTATGTTTCTCATACCCGTCCCATACCCGCTTCGGGACAATGACCATCATCCCATCCCAGTCCTGTTTACCCAGTTAGACGGGTAATCTCCGCCCCATTTGGGGCGGAGTCCATGAATATCAGGTTAAACGGATTTTTTTGACATACTTAACCCCAAAGCATCAATCTCACTATTTCTAGGACATTTAATTTTTAAACACACTCAGAATTCCAAAAACCTTTCGAAATTAAGAGGAAAACTTCTATCATTGACATTAAAAAATACCAGTCTGTTTTTTATCAAAATGAAATAAGATTTTTAAACAATTTAACTAATATGAAAAGGAAAAATATCAAATAGACACGTCATATTTAATCTGAGCCATTGCTTAACCCATGCTTAAAACTATTTATGGTTAATAATAAAAAATGACGTGCCAAAACTATATCAACTTGAGGCATATTTAATAGGATGATAGCTGGAATGTTGGGAAATAGCGATTTTCATAGAATATATTGGAAAAAATGGGTGATTTTTGTGTAAATAAATTAACAATTAACATAATAATTTTAAACATAAATATAACTATTATAATTCAACAATAATATAAACATAAGAAGAAGGTTAGGAAAACATGTCTTAGGGAGTCACGTCAATGATGACATCATAAAGTCGTATTGTCTTCCATTTGTATAGGTTCTTTCGATACTACATAACTTCAAGGTAAAACCCATGTGATTGACAATCGATTCTCTTTCTATGGACAATACCACATGAAAATAAATAACGAATCTTTATCGAGTCGTCAAAATAGTATAAAATGTACAAAGAATATTCTTTCAAGTTGTGAAAATCAATCCCTTTTAAAACACTATGAATTTTGTACGACGAAAAGTAGGTGGTTTAATGTATTTTGATGTCTGAAGTCAAAATATATTGTAGCTGAAGGTTTCGAACTTGCCATTTCAAATTAAACCAGATATATTGGTGGATGGAAATCGAGAAAATGTGGGATGGATAAACATTCGTATCAACCATCTCCTCACAATGTTTAATTCTATCGAAAGAGAAATGTCAAGATCATATATCAAGCTGAACATCTTTGAAATTGTTGTAACATAAATGTTAACAAGTTTTAAATTTCAAAATTAAGGTAATTTTAAAGGAACATAAGGGGACACATAAGGGTGTCCATAATGGACACCTGCGCCCCCCACCTGCGCTCCCTCCAATAGGAGGGTGTCGGGTGTCTGTTATGGACACCCTTATGTGAAGGGTTATGTTCCCCTAGCATAATCCAATTTTAAATTTCAGTTTGCTATTTTAATTTACATTTTAATACAAAATTAACACTCAAGATTGATGGATTATAACGTATACTTAAATTGAATTTATTTTCATGAATGTGGGGGTTATATTTGTCCCTATAAAAGGAGTGGTGATTTCATTGTTTGATGAAAGATGAGAAAAACACAACTTGAAAGAATATCCTATATACATTCTATATTTCTATAGTTTTGGTAACTCAATAAAGACTCGTTATTTATCTTCCTGTGGTCATGTCCATAGAAGGAAAATCGACTATGAGCCATATGAATTTTATCTTTGAGTCGTATAGCGCTAAAAGTACTCGTACGAAAGGGAGGTAACACAATTCTAGAACAAGGTTCTTGACATGACTCCCTAACACTTACATTTTAACTTTTTTCTTATTGTTGAATTATAATGTTCATATTAGTATAATCTTCTTATGTTTATGTATTCATTGAATCCTGTTATTTATACTTATTTGTTGATATGTTTATCTACACATAAATCAACCATTTTTCCAATAATCTAACTGTTATGAATTTTAGATCGCAAGATAATGACGATAATGAAATAAATAAGAAAAAATAAACACCAAAATTTACGTGAAAACCCAATATGGAAAAAATCACGAGCATATGAGAAAAATCAACTATAATCAATAGTAATTGTGTTTAAAATCTCAAGATTTCAATGCTCTCAATTGAAATCTAAGTTCTCTAACTCTCAAGATGTTGTTAAATAATCATATGTGAAGATAAGAAGTGATTTTGTCATCATATCATCATGATTATCCTTAGTATCAACCTTGTTCACTACAATATGACCACGAACAATCACATAACGCACAAAATGATACATTATATCGATGTGCTTAGTCCTCTCGTGAAACATATGATCCTTAATCAAGAAAATTGCACTCTGACTATCACAAAATATTGTAAACACCTGCAAGTCTTTATTGATTTCACCAATCAATCCTTTCAACCACATAGCCTCCTTACATACCTATATAAACTCCATATATTCTATTTCTATTGTAGACAAAGTTACTGTACTTTATAAAGTAGGTTTCCAACTGATAGCATAGCCTCCAAGAGCAAACACATACCATGTAAGTGATCCCATCTTATTAAGATCCCCTACATAATCTAAATCTACATACCCAATGACTCTATCTGATTTTTTACCAAAATGAAAACAAGTATTAGAAGAGCCCCTCAAAAGTATCTGAAGATCCACTGCACTGTTTTCCAATGTTCATTGCCAGGATTTGTCATGTATCTGCTAACTGCATATGTCAAATCAGGTCTTGTATAAACCATAGTATACATCAGCGAACCAACTGTACTGGAATAAGAAATCTGAGACATATAATCAATGTCTTCATTTAACTAAGGACACAAGTTAGACTATAATTTAAATTGGGCAACCAAGGGAGTACGTCAGCCTTCGTATTTACCATATTAAAGCACTTTCTTAATGTATCCATTCTGACTTAAATACAATCTGCCAGCTTTTCTATCCTTCAAAATTTCTATACCAATAATCTTCTTTGATGCACCAAAATCCTTTATATCAAACTCTTTACTAAGTTGAAACTTCACTTTTTTGACCTCTGCTTTATCTTTGGCTGTTATAAGCATATCATTAGCATATAATAACAAATATGTAGTCGATCCACTATCTTCTTTTTTGAAGTACACACAGCTATCATAATTACATTTGAAAAAATCATGTGTAGTCATGAATAATCAAACATTTTATATCACTGTCTCGGTGACTGCTTTAGTCCATACAAGGACTTCTTCAACAAGTACACATAGTCTTCTTTTCTAGAGACTGTGAACCCCTCTAGTTGTCGCATGTAGATGCTCTCCTCAACTTCTTCATATAAGAATGTTGTCTTGACATCCATTTGTTCAATCTCCAAGTCATTCTTAGCCACCACTCCAAGTAAAGCCCTGATGGAACTATGTCTCACAACTGGTGAGAACACATCTGTAAAGTCAACACCAAAAATCTGACTATAGCATTTTATCACCAATCTAGCCTTATATCTAGCATCTTCAATCCCTGATGTGCTTTCCTTTCTTTTAAATACCCATTTGCAGCAAACAACATTTTTACCTATAGGTAATTTCACCAAATCTCAAATGTTATTTTTGCTCAATGACTCCATTTCCTTCTGCATAGCAATCATCCATCTGCTAGAATTACTGTAACTGACTACCTCTGAATATATAGCAGACTCCTCAGTAAAATCACTATTTTCAGCCACACTCAATGCGTAAGCAACCAAATCTGCTTCTCCATACTTATAGGGAGGTCTAATTTGTTTGCGATGTCTATCTTTAGCTATAGAATATTGTAGTATTTGTGGTGTAGGCAAAGTAGGCAAGATATTACTGTATGTCAATCCCGAATTTGACTGATATGTAGTAGACTATTCTGCAACCTCTGATTGTTCCTCTAAACCAATTTTCAACTCCACCTGAGTTGAATGATTCTGCTCCTTAACTTTATCAGAATCTCCAACAGGCAAACCACGAACCATGGGAAGTTCATCAAATACTATATCCCTATTAATAATCACATTTCTTGTCTCAGGACATCACAATCTATACCCCTCCACACTTGGTTTATACACAAGAAAGATGTACTTTCTTGACCTAAACTCCAACTTTCCATTATCCACATGAGTATAAGCAAGACAACCAAAAATCTTCAAAACAGAATAACAAGAAGGTTTACCAGACCATACCTCTTCTGGTGTTTTTTTATCAATGGCAACTGAGAGTGAGCGATTAATCAAAAAACTAGCTGTAGTAGCAGTTTCGGTCCAAAAAAGTTTTAGACAACCCAAAATTTGAAAGCATACAATGAATATTTTCCATTAAAGTTCTATTTATTCGATCTGTCACACCATTTTGTTGAGGAGTTTTTGGCACTGTCAAGTATCTCAAGATGCCTTCAACCCTACAGAAGCCATTGAATTTATCTGAACAAAACTTCAAATCATTATCTGTGTGTACACATTTTACCTGCTTTCCGTCTGCTTTTCTACCAATATTTTTCACTCTTTGAAAGTCTCAAACACATCATTCTTATACAAAGAAGAATACTCAAACTTTCTTGGAGAAATCATCAATCATTGTCAACAAGTAATAATGACCTCATTTTGATGGTACCCGATCAGTCCCCAAATATTTGAATGGATATATTCAAGTGTTTCCTTCGTGTTGTGTCTTCATTTCGTAAATCTCATTCTTTTCTGTTTCCCAAATACACAATGCTCATAAAATTTCTGCCTATCAAGAAATTCCCTTCTACTTAGCTCTGTCATGTCATTCTCACTCATATGCCCGATCTGCATATGTCAAGTTTTGTAACTTCATCATCTGTTAAAGAAGAAGTAGAAAATGATGTATCCTATTGAAATCATGCAAAATGTACAATTGAGTATAGCTTTTATGTTCTTTGATGACAACAAGAGCACCTCGACTCACCTTCAAAACTCCACATTCATCAGTGTATTTATAACCATTTGAGTCAAGTGCACTCAAAGATATAAGATTCCGCTTCTGTTCTGGAACATGCCTTATATCTGTAAGTGTCCTGGTAGACCCATCAAGCATTCTAATTCTGACTGTACCGTTCCGACAATTTTGTAAGGTACGTTGTTTCCCATAATCACTGCATCTCTCGAAACTCCTTCATATATTGAAAACCAGTCCCTGTTGGGATACATATGAAAAGTACAAGTCGAGTCTAGAACCTATTCCTCACAAGGTTTGGAATCCATGTTAGAAATCACAAGAAGCTCTCCTTCACTTTTCCCATCTTCCACAATATCAACATTTGCTGTGTTAGCAGATTGCTTCACTTTCTCAATAACACCAGCACCTTTATTTCTGTTTTTCAAGGCATAGCAATCAACTCTATTATGCCCCTTCTTCTTACAATAGTCACATATCATCTCAACATGTCTAGATTTCGATTTACCCCTCATATTTCTGCCAAGATTTCTATCTTGATTTCTTCCACATACAATCAAGCTTTCAACATGATTCCCAGATCCTCCAACAAGATGCCTCATCTTCTCCTTAGATAATAAAATATCATAAACCTCTTCCACAGTGAAAATAGTATCTCTAAAAGTCACATATGATGGCGCCAGAGAACACTACAACATCAACGCCAAGTCTTCTTCGTCATACTTAACTTCCAAGTCTACAAATCAACCACGATTTCTTTGAACATAGTTAAGTGATCATTCAATGACACACATTCAAACATCCGGTGAGAATACAAGCGTTGTT
>CAIGRN010059599.1:0-19573 GCA_903798345.1 Fraxinus anomala
TTGAAATTGTGTTTACTAAAAATCTAATTTATGTATTGTTCTCTTAAAAGATACTTTCTATTATGAGATCTTGAGAAAAAAAGTGTGCTCTAAGGTGGTGGGCTTAACTCCTACCTTGAATTTCACATTAACCCGAAGTGACCCAGCCCACGAAAAAAATATTGGACCCGGCCCGTAACAAGCCCGTCTTCTGCCCTATTTGATTCCACGGCAGACTTCTTTCACTCTGCGCGAGGAAATGATTTGATTTGCGTATCTTTCGCAATTTTGGAGGGAAAAGAAAGAGAGAAAAAAAGTGATGCCACGGAGTATATCGAGGTCGCCGTCGTACTCGAGGAGGCGATACTCTCGTTCTCGATCACCCATCACTCACCGCCACTCCGGCCGCCGCAGCAGCCGCCGTGACCGTTCTCGTTCTCCTCACAGCAGGTCATCCTAACATATGCCTCCACCAATTGACAATTATTCTTTTTTTTTTTTACTGCAATTACTGTTTGCTTGACTCAATAACAATTAATTTAAATTAATTTTTAATAGCTTTTCTGCTATTGTTAACTCTGTGCGAGGAGGAAATGTTAAAAATGTTTACTTTTCCTAAAAATTGGTTTTGGATAAAGTGCTTGGATAGGTTATTTGAGTGTAATGTGCTAAAAAACGGAAAGAAAATTATAACTCAAAGCTCAATTTAGACCTAAGGGGAAGTTTCCGAAGTGAGATAATTTGTAGCTCTAGACTTCCAAGGAAAGTTGCAACTTTTGATGCAATTATTGAATTGACATCAATGTAGTTCTGTGGAGGCGAATCTGTTTCTATAAACAATTGTTGATAAGATTTGATTTCTCAATAGAAGAACGGGAGAATTTTTTTAGCATTGTGGATTTTGAGATATTATACAATCCAAAGGAAACTTGGGGATTTATTACGTGGATTGGATTCAAGATTTATTTACATATTCGCACCAATATAAAAGGGAATAGTACAAAATTTGCAATTGTGACCTCTAATCTACTGGCCTTTTAATCAAATCCCTCTTCAATAATTTTTTTGCTGTAGCAGGAGAAGAAGTAATTCTGCTACTCCACGAAGGCGAAGAAGTCGTTCACCAGCTTTGAGGCGTCGCAAAAGCCGGTCTCCAACCCCAAGGCATCACAGGAGACATAGAAGCCCGAGTTCGTCTTTGTCTTCGCCTCCTAAATCTCGTAGTTCCAGTCTCACATCACTTGAGCGCAAGAATGCAAATGAGAAATTGCGAAAGGAAGAAGAAGAAAAGAAAAGGTAAAATCACAATATCCTTTCAAGAATCGTAAAACTCCAAGTTCTTTCTTTATAAACCCAAGTGGTCAATAAGACTATTCAATTGTGAGTTGAAGGGCTTCTAATTTTTTCTACCACATAACTGGGCAGATACATATGCGTCTAGACCATAAATAAACTAAATAAGCTTGAATAACAAAAAACAAACAATAAGACGTATTCACAATAATGCGGGGGTCCTCTACATCAATTTTCACCACTCCATATGTTCATTCCATAGCAATTATATCACTGATCTTTTGTAAGGACCCAGTACTTCGTATTTGAATAATCACTGATGTCTTGTATAGCAATGTTAATTATTTTCCCTTACAATACTTATTGTTATGAGGTATATGTGAAACATTTACTTTTCAAAAAAATATGTGAAACATTCACTTGCCTGCTGCTTTTCTTCTTATTCCTTCTCGACTTGGCAAGATGATGGCTCTATTTTGCAATTTTAGATAAGCTACTATTTTGATCCAATGCTAGAGTATGACTCAGCTTTATGAAGGAAACTACCAATATGTTGCATTTACTTCTATGGGTGGTTGTATTTTCCATTCATGGGATGGAAGGATTATCAGCGAGTGAATTTTTCAATGCATTGAAGCATGTTGTCGCACTTTCTGGATGTATATCCTCCCTTTTCTCGTCCTGAAAAGTGCCATTAGTTTCTTGTAAGAATTCTCATTTATTGGGATTTTCTATTTCTTCTTAAATGAGCTTTTTCAGACTACAGCATGAGGCAGAGCTTAAACAATTAGAAGAAGAGACTGCAAGGAGATTGGATGAAGAAATTCGAAAAAGGGTTGAAGAGAAATTGGGTTCTGAAGAAGTTAAAGTAGAAATAGAGGTACGAATTAAAGAAGGTCAGAAGAAACTTTTCGATGATGTTGAAGCTCAACTACAGAAAGAAAAGGAAGCTGCTCTGATTGAGGCAAGGCAGAAAGAAGTAAGCTCATTTGCTTTTTTTTTTCCTTCCCTTTTTTCTGTGTTATCTTTAGGGATCCTCTCCTCTTTGAGTTTTAATGGTCGTGCGTATTTTCTTTGTACTTACATATCTTTTCTTGTAGCTCTCCGTTTCAAGAAAAATTCAAATCTCTGTTTTGAGGATCAGGCTTCATTTGTTGTAATAAGAGAATAAAGAGAAATTTGTTTTTAAAAGTCATTATGATCATGGTGAGAACGGTTGGGAAAATTAGGCAAATATCTAACACTATATCTAACAACAACACATTGGAATAAACCATTTCCCTTCTCTTGTTCGAATCTAATAGGAGATAACTAAATAGAGCAACCACCAAACAAAAAATACACGAAATAAACGACACAATATTTAACATGGTTCAACAATGTGCTTACATCCACTACTCCAACTCCAAATAACTGTCCACTATAATTAACAATAATAGGTACTATGATCTCTCCAGATAAATCTAGAGGTTAACCAAACCATCAACAATTCTTGGCACCTAAAAATCCTTGTCTATAAAAGATGGAAGTCCTTAAAAGCTACTATTCTTGGAATGCTACTAAAAAATCAATGAAGGAAGGATCTCACAAAAATTCGCTACACAGTAGACAACAATTTCTTTGAATGAATTGTTAGATCTTGTAACTGTTGGATTTGAAGCTCAATGAGTCTGTATAAATTTCGTGGTGATTAGACAATGCAGTGATAAGATAAAAATGCGAATATGCTGTCTGAATTTCATGATGTTTGGACCACAAAACATTGAGCTATAAACGTTTGATCAACGAATGCACATGTTGGTCGAACTGTGAGAATTTCCTTGTTTGTTGCTCTATGTTTCCTCCCTTTTTGGAGTTGGATTTGTCTTCTTGCACGCTCCAATTTTCTTGTCATTTCATCCTATATATAGTAATTGAGACATCAAATAAAAGTCCTTGTGGGACCATCCTTTTTCTTCCGGCACAGGTAAAGATAATGTTCAAGGTTTCCTAGATAAATTAGGACTTTAACTAAAATTCCTTGTTAATCTCATTCTCAATCATAATTAGCATTGGGTCTTTTGAACTATACCAATTTGTTTGGGCTAGGACCCTTGATCTACCCCGAGACATGGGGCGGATACACAACATGAACATCATGCCTCTTTGCATTTAATTGGTTTGGAAAATATTATATAAATTTGTTTAGTGCCTCTGCTATGTGTACTTCTCATAAATTGTTTAAAACTCCAATAGTTTATTTGTAGATTTTTGTGATTGCAAAAAATTTTAAGGCACGAGAAGAAAGGAATTTGTTATGCGAGAGTAAGTTTTTAGATCTGTACAGGATCTTCCGTTTCGGCTCTGCACAGTCGGCCAATAGTATTTTGCATTGGCCAGTATTTTAAATTATTGCCTTTGTACATGATGATACACAAAATTGAAGATATAATGTGATAATTTAAGATTTAGATCATGGTGGTCCTATATGGTGCTATGAATGACTAACGTCGTAAAGAGTGTCAGCATTAACCTTTGGAAAGAGGTGTTGATGTTCCGACCCCGACGATGATGGCAAAGCTTTAGTATCTTGAAATTGGAATTATAATGATGTTAATAATTATAACGTGATGTCAATTATGAATTTTATGCTCGGTATTTTGTATCTATACCATTAATATTGATTTTGGAGCACAAAGTTCAAAACGAAATAATTTATTTAGGAAAATATAGTTTTGAACAGTGATTTTTAAAAGAACGCGTGGTTAAAAAGTAGAAAAATTTTTTGGGTTTACGTGTAGAATATTTTATTGTGTGAATGTGTTGTTGAAAATGAGTGTGTAGAAAAAAGAGTTTGAAAATAATAATTGTTTGACAGAGGCTTAGTAACTTGAGATGAAAGTGTTTTTAATTTGGAATTACTCTCTAAAGAGTGAGCTTTAACATTTGGAAAGAGTTGTTGATGTTTCGACCCCGCTGATGATGGCAAAGCTTTAGTATCTTGAAATGGCAATTATAATGATGTTAATAATTTTAAAGTGATGTCAATTATGAATTTTATGCTCGGTATTTCGTATCCATACCATTAATATTGATTTTGTAGCACAAAGTTCAAAATGAAATAATTTAGTAACTTGAGATGAAAGTTTTTTAATTTCTCGAAAGTCCACTCAAGAAACATAGGGACAGGTCTTTAGGCTATCACACTTACAAGCGGGTTGGGGGGTGGGGATTGGCATCATTCCCTACTAAGTATATTTATTGAATACACAGAAGGCACATACTGCCTTACATCCAAGAGAGTACAAATGAGGAATTAAGAGGAAAAAACAATTATCAATTAACTATTTAGCCCTTGTTTGGAACCCATTATTTCCAAAATACATTTTTTTCTCTCTTATTTTTAACCATACATTCTTCAATAAAATAATATTACACACAAATCAAAACTTTTTTCTTATTTTTTAACCACACATTCTTCATCAAATCACTATTCCAAAATGCATTTTTTTTTGCAAAAAATGGGGCTGAAACATGCTCTTAGTCAAGAATAAAAGAATGCATTTACAATGCAAATCATCTATCTCTTTAGCTTGTAAACTAGAAAGGTTCCATTTATCCAAGTTTATCATATCTGTGATTTCCCCTTTTAAGTTCTCAAGGTTGCAAGATCTTATATTAAATGTTCTTTCTTTAAGGCCTGCGTTTGCTAGCCCATCAGCCATGGCATTGCCCATCAAATATTTGAGAAAGTTACCTGCATTTTCCTTGACCAGAAGTGAATTTCATTTAACATTGTTGCACATGCAGTAGACTTTTATGTTGATATTGTGATTTTATCAGGATGATAATGGTTTTGCATGTATGATGTGCACACACGAGTTTGTATGCATTGATGAGTAGTGTTGTAGAGTCCCGATCAATTGGAAGGGTTTGTATCATATTATGAGATATGGATGTTGGGAAATTATTGATAACTGATATTATGTGGAGATTTATATTTTTGGTTGGTTAATAATATTGAGGTGACTGATTATTTGTATTGGAAATTTGACTGATTTTGCAGTGCAAATGCACGAGTACTATTGTCAAACGGATGCAACATATGCAATACCAGTGCAATCTTGCTCTGCCTCTTTTGATTTGTTTGTTTTAAATGTTGTAGTTAATCCCAAATTGGTGCCATATAGGGCTTTAGCATCATCTAACAAACATCTGTGCCTGATGAAGTGCCAAATAAAGGAAAAATATTTTCTCATCGCCTTCTTCTTTCATGGTTGTGACTTCGGAGAAATGCCGTGTTTTTATTTCAAGGATTTTACCGTTGTTGCTGTTATTGTTGATGAAGTTCTTGATTTATTCTCTTCATTTGTCACCAGTTAACCACACGAGTGGACGAAGCAGAAAGCAGAGACCTTTTTTGTTTTTTTGGGTGCATGTGACAAATTGGCATTAAATTTTTTATGTAAAAATTTCTCAATTTTCCAGATGCTTCTTAGCCCCCATTTGAGCCCCATTTTAAACAAAAAATGAGTTTTGTAATAGTGGTTTTTTTGGAGATTTTGTGGTTAAAAAGTACGAAAAGGTTTTTGCTTTACGTGTAAATTATTTTATTGGAAGAATGTGTCGTAAAAAAATGAGTTTGAGGAAAAATGTATTTTGAGATGATGGAGCTCAAACATGGATTTAATGTTCTGCTCTTGAAATCTACTTGCAATTACATTAGTTGAATCATCAAACTTGTGAGCTTTCAGTATCTAATTATTGATTTACTACATTTTTGCTGCTAATTGCTGCATAACAAAATCAATAGGAATTGTTTATTGTTTCATTCTACACCTTTGCGAAGTTTTCTGTACTGAAATGCTTCTGATCAACAGGAGCAAGCTCGAAAAGAGAGAGAAGAACTTGATAAAATGCTTGAAGAGAACCGCCGAAGGGTAGAAGAGTCTCAGAGAAGAGAAGCTCTGGAGTTCCAGAGAAAAGAGGAAGAACGACTGAGAGAGTTGGAACTGATGCAAAGACAAAAGGAAGAAGCACGATGGAGAAGAATTGAAGAAGGGGAAGAGCAAGCAAACCGGATGGCTTCATTAGTCAAGAACAAGACTCAGTCAAAATAGATTGGTCTATAGCGATGGCTGAGCGAGGCTTCAATTACAGAAGGATTCCCAGAAGCATTTGTCTGATTATTGGAAATTAGCTATGTAATACTGAGAGTGCCCTCATTCAAAAAGAGTTTATTACTCATTTCTGTTCACAGTTGCCAAACATGCCTTTATATCTGTTATCTACCATTATCTCATTGAGCTCGAAGCATATTTGTGATGGAGAGTTAAAATTGAAACATGGAAATGACTAGGAATTTAAAGAGGTTCGACCGTATTTTGACTCCTTAATAGGTGTGTTTGATATGTTGAGCTGTATAAGACGTATGATTAAGATGAATGTGATATATTTACCTGTTGTTGAGTTTAATTATTTCCGGTCTAGCTTACCAAACATGTCTAATACATGGGATTTGGACGATGAAGATGTCTATACAGCACAAGGTTATGTAGGGATTGATGGATAAATCAATGGATGGGAAATATGCTTGGTTGCAATGTTCATTTTTAGATCTTGATATTTTTGCACTTCAAGTAAAGTCAAGTCTCAATAATTTTCAACTTTTTATTATATAAAGATGCAATAATGTTCATTTCAATAATTTGTGTAAGAGATGAAATAGCAAGGTTTTCTATGTAGTTCATTTGAATTATTGAAAGCCCTTTGTTAAGTTGTACGCCTCTTGTAAAGAAATGTATCATTTTCTAAATTTATTATTTCAAAAATATGGTTTTATTAGTCACTAATCGACTAATAATTTTTGGGTTTCTTTCGTCATCTTTGGAATTTTATATTCTATACATGTATGGGTATTATAGAGTATTAGGGTTCCATTCTTAATGGTCGGCCTTGTAAAGAGGAATAATCAGAAGTCCTTATAGATTGTTTATATATTTCATCATTAATTGATGTGGGATTGTACTTTAACATGCCGACAAGATGGCGGCTCATTTGAGAACATTAATCTTGAAATAGTATTTGCTTGTTAGAGCTTTACACAAATCAAAATTGATCATTTGGACTTGTTGGACTATGTCACTATATAGTTTTTAAGTTCATCTTAAGAGGATGATCTTATTACGAGGAATAACCATTATATATTGTCTATTTATTCATCATTAACAGAAAATGAAATTTTACCCTTTTAACATGTATTTATATGCTTAACTCAGTTTGACATATATGTTTGTATGTACGTACACGTGCTACCTGATACCGCAGTATTGAGAACAAGATGCATTGCACCTAACTTATATTGGGATTTTAGAACTAGGAATCAAGCAATTGGACCATGCACGTTGAATGGACATAGCAGCATGAACCGCCCATGTGCCCAAAAGTTCAGTTATCTTGCAATATTTATAGAAATCTGTGTGGAGTTGTGATAATGCAATAATGTGTCATGACTCATGGAGGGGAATATTTGAGTAGCAAATGTGCCAAAACTGGGCAATGACAGGTGAATATGATTCTGCCTACAAAATGGGACCCAAAAAAGGAAATTAATAAAAGTGTTTGTAAGAAATCTAAATTTTATGTCTAATAATTTCTCCTAAAATCTCTCACTATGATTATGGGTATTGGTTCAAACAGACACTCCTTTTCTCATCTCCTAAAAGAAAAACAAATATTAATCACTTTTCAAAATACTTTGCATTTTCCCATGTTAGAGCCTAATTTTTGAGAATAAATTTTATCAGAAGTGATTTTTTAAAGAATGTGGTTTAAAAGTAGGATTTTTTTTTGAATTTACTTGTAAAATTATTTTTTTGGGAGAATGTGGAGGCTAAAAATGAGTTTTGAGGAAAAATGAATTATAAAAATGGGGTTCAAATAATAGCTAAATTTTTTATATTGTTAAGAGAAAGAATATATATATATATATTATCTATGTATTCAAATACAAGTTTAAATTGAAATATATATGTAACCTCTGGAGTGAAATTTGAATTCAAAATATATATTTGTGTGGAATGAATCGAAAATCTATATTTGCGCGTTGAATAACCTCTTAATTTAAGAACGGAAGTTGTTAAGCTCCCATTAAAATTATAATTCATTTTTTCTCTTTTTTAATCAATCATACATTTTTTAATAAAATAATATTACAAGTAATCCCAAATTTTTTCTTCTTTTTTAATTACACATATTTTTTAAAAAAATACTATTTCAACTACTAAAATTTCAAATAATGGTGACTAGACGAGGGCTAAAGAGAACAAATTTATCCCATGTTTTATAGAAATTAAAAGTCAGATTTTAATTTAAATTAAATCTAATAGTTAATTAATCACACATTTTATGGGATTTACAATTTTTTAATTATACAATTAATTAGTTTTTTATTTATCAAAACTTACTAAATTTTTTTTTTTAATCCTTATCAAACAAGGGTTCATTTACAATCATAGTTGACTAGAATAAAAGTTTTGTTGACTCATTGTTTGGCGAGTATCCTACCCGAATCAGGATACTCCACAAAGGCCACGAGAAGTTGGGAGAAGAAAAGATTTGACAGTGAAAGTGGAAGAAAAGATTGACACTGAAAGTGGGTATAATTGAAATGGTTGCGCCGAAAGGGTTGGCCTCTACCCTCCAATTCCAATTCCTTTTTCAATTTCAATGTCATCACAACAAATGATTAATAACCCTTTCGACTCTTCTTGAACCTAATATGAGATTATCACGAGTCATTCGGGTTGTGCTACTTGCATCCCGGAACAGCCAGCTTACAAGTTTCGGTTCGCTAGCAAAATTTCAACGTGGTCTATTCTAGTTTGAGCAAGATAGACCAAGTCGGCTATGGACGGTCTAGTTCACTTTGACACTAATAATAAAATATAGTCACTATTTGATGGTGGGGATTAAAATCAGATTTTTAGTAGATTTTGATTAAAATTAATGAAATGTGCGGTTGAAAAATTATGGATTCCGTAAGGTGTGTTTAAAGTTAATTGCTGACTGTGATTTAAAGTGAAATTTTAATTTTTAATCTCTACGAGATGGGAATATAGTGAGTGTGTTTAGATAACTAACAATCCAGAGTACGAATATAATTATACGCTTATATTTCTGTTTAGATTAGAACAAGTGCATGAATAGTGTCGACAACATGAAGCCATCACGATTCCACATCAAGAAATCTAGTCAAAGAAACCATTAAATGAATGGTCAAGATTTGAACACTACTTTTTGGCATCGCATCTCAAGGATAATACTAATATGCAGAAAATAAAAAGTATCTTGTTTTTTCCAGTAAAACTAATAAAATTTGTTGCTGTAAGCACATACATAAAATTTATTCTAATGTCTATCGAGAATTAGAATTTGTTTGGCAAGATTTTTGAAAAATCAAACACGTGCTTTTATGATTAGAAAGTTATTTATGAACCCGTTTAACTAATTTTTTAAAACTATTTTATCTAAATAGAAAGATTTTAAAGAATGTTGATAAAATAACTTTTTTAGAAAACTATTCTACGAGGACAAAAATTCTATAAGACGGGTCTTACTCTTAAAACAAAAAAGTACCACGGAGGAACCCAAGAGTGATGACCAAATTGAAAATGTGGTACCAAACGATTCCGTACGTGTACGGTTTACCCACGTCCATTACTTTTTCAAATTTAAGCCCCTATAAATTAAAACTCCATAGTCTTCTTTAACTCCATGTACTCTCTCTCTCTCTATCTCTCTACATATACATATATACATACATATCCATATTTGCAATATGCAAGAGGAGAAGAAGATGAAGTTGAAGAAAGGGTGGGTGGCAGTGGAAGTGGGATTGGCAGATGATAATGAATTTCAAAGATTTGTAATCCCAATTTCTTATTTACACCATCCTCTATTTAAAAGGCTTCTTGATGAAGCTCGAGAGGTATATGGCTACCACGCAACGGGCCCTCTCAGACTGCCATGTTCGGTCGATGATTTTCTTAATATTCGATGGCGGATTGAGAAAGAAACCACTAGTCACAGTTACAGTCGTCGCCACCACAACCACCAGCTCTCGATGTCTTTATCGTTTCACTCGTGTTAAAGTTGCTATTGATCAGGTGAGGAGGCTCTTTATGTATTTTTAATGATTGATGCCGCTTCTTAATTTGCTTATTGAAAAATGATGTAAAGATCAAAAATTTCGTGCACTTATTTTTCTTTCTTCTATGTATATGCTTTGGTATATAAATAAATATTTTTTCTATTTCCTGTATATGCGGAGGCTAGAAAAAGAAAAACAAAGAATTAAAATAACACTTTATTACACATTTGAAACAATCTTGCTACATGTACGGGAGATTTTGTCAGATAGTTTGATAGATTGTTAGCTATCACAATTTCATCGATATTGGACCAAAAATAACTTCAAATCAATCAATTCAGTATTGCCACCTCATCATTTGTATAAATTTATGTACATTCCATTTCAAGCAATGATATAATATTCTTCTGAAATATTATTAGATATTGTTATTAATTTGTTTCTCTAGGAGCAATAAAATAATACAAATATCATATTCCTTTTCAAGAATGATAGTACAATATTACTAAAATATTGAACAAAAAAGTTTACATTCAAGTAAATATTTATCTATTATAAATTAATATAGTCAAATCGATATAACCAAATCAAATAACTATACTTCTTTGTTGTGCAAATTAAAGTTAAGAAAATACAAACATTTTCTTTAGCAGAAAAGAAGAGTTTCTTTGTAAACTCAACTGGCTACAACTTCTTGTCTTTCTTTAATTGAAGGAAAAAGTAATTTCGGCCTCAAATGGCTAGAGATTTATAAGTAGGAAGAGAAATCAATTTTGCTAACTAAATTCCCTAGAATTTCGTGCTGCTAACATGTTATAAACTACAGAAAAAAATAATAAAGTAGAGAAATTTATAGATATGTGTATATTTTATTGAGAATCAGAACTCCATATTTTTAGGAAAGTTCATATTATTTACAATATAATAATACTTGTTAAAAAGAATTAAGTAGTGAAATCTAAAAAAGACACAATCCACTACTCACGGCGATGATGACTTCGACTACGTCACAAAAATTAGTCTGTAAGCAACATTGTGTGTGCCAATTGTACTAGCTTGCCAGGAATCCAAATCGTTGTCTTTTCTTCCATTAATATATTATTTTCCTTTGTGAGAATATATCCACGGGTGAGTGACGATCAAAACAAGAAGAAGAAACTTAAAGTGTATCATAAATGGATATTCCATTGTCAAGGCCTCTTGTTAATGCTACTAAATCTCTCTTTATTTTTACCTCTATAAATTTACCCCCCAAAAATCTCCTATGTACTTGCCTCAGCACCATACAAACATCTCAACTAGAACATCTACACTCACACAAAGATTACAAACAAAAGTAGCTAGCTAGTAATTTTTTTAATTTACTTCTTACAAAGCATAGACAAGGGAAAAAAGAAGATGAAATTGAAGAAAGGGTGTGTGGCAGTCCACTTGGGATCCGAAAATGGTCCATTCCAAATATTTGTCATCTCAATTTCTTACCTACAAATCCTCTTTCGGAGGCTTTTTGATAGAGCTTATGAATTCTATGGCTACCATATAAGCGAACCACTTACACTACCATGTTCAGTCAAGGATTTTTCTTCACCTCCAATAACAAATAGAAAGGGATGTCAATAAGCACAGTTGTCATTGCCATCATCATCACCACCAACATCACAACCTTTTTGGTACTTTGCCATATTACCTTAGTTGATATTATTCAGAGTGCTTATAATTGCATAATCTTGCTTGAAGTAGCACATTTTCTTGATGGATTATGTGTTAAATAAATTGGTGCATGAATTATATTCTTTATTCTATTAAACAAAAATACGTAAGTACAAAGACGATGAAATTGCGACTTACACGTGCAAAATATAGAATAGAATGTTGACTTACCGAAATCAAGATACACGTAGAAAATATCAACTTACTAATATTTAGAAATTAAAAGAATATGACAGCAAGGTATGCAAATGTAAATCTTCTTAAGATAGATTTCACATTTTGCACTAATGCTAACATGATCAAATGAAAGTATGTCTCCAAAAATACAGCGCTTCTTCCAAAATTAATATAACATAATATTAATTTTGTCGGACAAACCCATGCTTGACTGTACTCTTCTAGAACAAAGATATCGAATACTAAATATCGAACACAAAACTCAAAAATATTTTGAAAATCATTTTGACAGAATTTGGAGATAGAAGGAATTAGAAATCAATTATTTGGAATTGATTTATGTGAAGAAAATAGAATTAGTAGGGTTCTATCTATAGATTTCCGTATCTCTTTGAATGGTTTATCGAAAGATCGCGACTTTTTATTATGCACCTTTTGCACGTAAAGAGTCTCATCCAATCGACACATCTATTGAAGACTTTTCCAATTCACATATTTAATCTTTATTTATTAAACCGTTAATTCCAACACTATGAAGGAAGGAGGCTGAAACTTAGTGCTAACTATGCGTTCTTCTCTCAACCTCTCATTAGAATTCTGTCAATGATATAGATGTCCAAGATAATGTAAAGCAAATGTTATGTATACATATTATATGTATATAGTTGTACTCTCTTCAATGATGAATGACTATTCATTTTATGAATAACGTTACTTGTATATAAGGAGTTATATAATGGTTTATATGCAGATGAGATGTTAAAAAGAGAGTGAAGAATCTTTTTTTTTTTTTGAAGAAATTTTGATATAATCATATCTCATCACATCATGTATATGTAAATTATCGTGTATCACAACCGTCATTTTATTGTCTCTTCCTTTCTATAAGAGCAAGTGACGACTCTTACTAGTAAAATAAAATTAAAATAAAAACCCACAAACAATTAGGTTGATGCCAATGCTGGATACAACTTAAATGAGACGTTTTGTAGCTTGAACCGATTTGTACTATAGATTGATCAATACAATTTTGCTAGTGAAATAGAAGAGTACATAATAAGTAATCTTGCCGTTGATTGGTTCAGCTAAAAAGTTAACAAAAATCTAAGTAAAAGTCAACAATTAATTTTAACCATACATTTTATAGGACCTACAACTTTTATTAGTTTTTCAACCACACGGTTCTTCCTTTATATCAAAATCTACTATCTAATTTGTAACTAAACCAAACAAGAACTAATAACATAAAATATTAATGTTCCACAATGTCTTATCTATCAATATGGTATAACAACTTATGAAACCCAAGAATTTCTATTAATGAAACGTTGGTGTAAATTATGCAACCTTTTAGTTTTTAGACTATGATTATCATATTAATATAAAATGGAACATGAATTCACAATTCAATGTAGATTTGGTGACGCATATAGACCTTTCCTTTGTTTGTTTGAGAAGAAGATCAACCCCATCCCCATTCTCCCGCCCCTCGACTCGACTTCATGAAAACTATATGACATATTCAAAGTACTTTTGATAGAATACATGTCTAGGAATTGCTTGCGAGTATCATTTTTGTACTTTGTTTTGTTTAGTTCAAAACAAACAATATTAATCACAAAAAAGACACAAAAGTCGAGCCAAATTTCAATTCTAGTTATTTTGAGGAATATTATTAGATTCTTTAAGAAGTAATCCATAAAATAATTGAACTAAAGATCCTTAGTAGATTGTTCCATTTTGTAATTGGCTTGTCCTTTATTTTTGCAAAGAACTCGTATGCACATGGTGGCTGAAAATCCAAAGATTCGAAATCTTTTGTTAAAGAAACTTGAATGGGGGTATGACCAGAATCCACTGTGAAGGTACCGTGTAGTTTAGACCCAAATGTGAAATTCAATCAATTAAAGGTAACACGTCACTTATTAATAGTTTTTAAATGATTAAGGCAATTTATCCAGTTTAATTAATAATATGTGCCAATCAAATAAAATAAATAAAGATCAAAAGCAATAAAGAACACCAAATATGATCACAGAGGAAAATTCCTAACTGGATAAAAAATCTCTGGGCAAACTTGCCAGTAAATAATTCACAAAAAAGTTAACTTCCAATTAATTCAAATACTGCTAAACTTTAGCCTACTTTGGACACCTAACTTATAAATCATCAAGGAACTTCGTTAGTTGTGCGCCCCGCACTTCTCAGAACTCTGAGCAATTTTTCTCTCATTTGGATCTCCAAGAATGAATATCATTCTTCCGCGTCAGAACTTTAAGCACATTTTCTCTAAACTCCAAAACTCTGAGGACTTGTTGGTAAAGGTAGGGTTAGGGTTTAGTGTTTGATAAAATGATCTTTTAGTGTTTTGATCAGTGATTGAATGTGGAAGATCATGGCTCGATCAACAAAACTATGTTTTTGATGAATTTATGAATAATCAATCAAGGTGTTGAATCAAAGAATCACTGAATGTATTTAAATCTTCAAAAGAATGATATGTGATGTAATAGAATGATTCAACACACCTTGAAACGTAACTAAGCTTGTATATGCATAATGGAAAGTGTTTTGGGGGTGAAATATGACTCAAAAATCAGCTGAAATGGTGAACCAAGGATTTTACCTTAACACCTCAAATTTTCATAAACCTTGGAGTGTTATCAAAAACTTATTTTTCTTTTCATTAAATACGAACGATAAAAATAATTTATTTAATAAAAAATATGGGATATTTATGAATCTAAACTAAATATTAAAATTTTATTGTTCAAAATAAACGTACTCAACTACAATTTAAATAAACATGTCATTGAACATAAATGAAACTAATTAATCAACTAAAGATAAAATACCTAATAATTTTATTTTTTCAAATCCTCTTGTAGCCCACATCACAATTCTACCACAAATTCAATCGACCAGAATTAACCTATAAAATTTTTTAAGAGTATTTAAAAATATTCAGTAAGATATGTGCGATTTTCGTATATAATAATTATATAACAATTAAATAGATACCTCATACCATTCTTATCTTATAGAGTATATCGGTAATCAAACGAGATACCCATATTATGCCATCTTAAATTTTTGAAGGAATATATATCTTTTTATAAAGAACTCGAATGTTCAACGGTAATTCATGGATATTTAATTAAATACATAAAAGCATAAAAAAAAAAATCACTTACACATAAATATCTTATATTGATAAACTTGAAAAAATTGTAAATGAATGTAAAATAATGCACTTGGAAATCCCCTTTTTTTTCCCTCTCTCTCTCTGCCATGTACGCATAAATTTTTTATACGAGTTGGATTCTCTCTCTAGCCTTTGATTTCTTTTTGTCGTGTATGTATAATATCTCTTTTGGTGAATAATGATGTCTTTGACACGAAATTTTATAATTGAAAAAGATCATAATTTGGTACAATGGGTGTTCCACTAGTCAAATATGTGTCACTTTTTATGGTCATGATTATCTACAAGTCTTCATTACCCCTTCAACACAATACGTTGATAGAATACCAAGTGGAGAACTTTTGGAATGAGAAAACTAGTATACAAATTGAAAGAATGAAAAAGTTAGTCCATTGTGCTCCACTAATGCTTTTCTAATAAGACATCACACGCGGAAGGTTAGGGAAAAGCTATTTAACATAAATTAATGGTTCCGAATTTAATTAGATAACCGTACTGAAGTCTGAAATATATGATTTAACACCACAAATAGAATATGATCATAATTAAAAATTGATAGTTATCAAAAATAGGATTACTATTGAACTTTATCAAAATAAATTTAGGATTATAATTAACAATTAACCTTTATCCAAATCATGGCTCGTCATACAAATCTAAACCATCAACCAACTTTAAATAAATTATCAATTAAAGTTAACTTCTTTGGACTTCAATATATTAGGCCTAACTTATTCAAATTAACTTTTCTTGATTTTATGGTGCGTCATTTAATACGAACTATCCAACGAGTCTAATATTGATGTATTAAAACTTACTCTATCACAATTTTATTATTAGATCCAAAAAAATAAAACAGTTTATACCTATTTCACTTTAGTCTCACAGTTCTCAAAATAATAAAGACAATTTNTACGAACTATCCAACGAGTCTAATATTGATGTATTAAAACTTACTCTATCACAATTTTATTATTAGATCCAAAAAAATAAAACAGTTTATACCTATTTCACTTTAGTCTCACAGTTCTCAAAATAATAAAGACAATTTTAGCATATACAACAAATTTTATTCATGAAAATTTTCGGGTGTTACATTCACCACGTAAAAGGGGTGCTCGAGCACCAAGCTAGCGGCATCTAATCAATTGTCAGTATTTTTGTCATAACTTTTTCTCTTGACACCGAATTGAGGTAATTCAAAATGCTCTGGAAAGATAACTTAAAGGGCTACAATTCTTCTAGAATAAACTTGTCCAAATTCCAATAATTTTTATGAGAAAAATGAGTCGCAACATGCAGCTGAGAATTTGGAACAAAACTTGTGCAATACTTTGACACTTTTTAAACTTCTAATTGCATTTCAATGATCATATGTGATCTTCTTAAATATTTTTGACTCCAAGGACTACACTATCAACCCCAAACTATTTTTACTATAATTGGAATTCAATAAATCTAATTTTGACTTTGATTACAACTTACTAAACTCTTAACTGAATTCAACTAGGATATGATTTTGACTAAAGAAATTGTTAATTACAAATTTAGAAATTGTCAATTATATAAGGGATAATTGTAGCAGCGGTACCAAATATTTCATTTAGTAGCAGACTTTGCTCAAATCTTTAATTTGTGCCACTGACAGTACCAAACCTTCAAAATGTCCGCTGTTGAAGTCCAAATGGATGGTTTTTGTTAGTTTGACCGTTAGTTAACCAAATAATTGACTTTGATAATAATATTGACTGATTTAAAAAAGTTAAAATGATAATTTTATATTTTTTAATAATAAAATAACCAAAATCAAATAATTAAAATTAAAAATCCATCCACCTTCTTCACTCCCATTCCCACCCCAAATTTTCAAATCTGGGAAATCAATCTCTTTGAATTCTCAAATCCATGGTGTCAGAAACTTGTTGCCCAACTATGTAGATCTACGTAGGCTAGATTAGAGATTTGAACTTAACAACCAGTCAGAAATAGAGCTCCTTGATAAAAATATGAATTTCCTACTGAAATAGTCCGTCGAAGAGACTATCTTGACCAAAGAGGAGAAGAAGAGATAATAAATTGAAAATTGCTTAAGAATTTTCTGTATGACGTCTAAGCAAGTTTCTGGTAAAGTCCATTTTTTGCTGCTAATTTGAGCGGGCGCTTGTGGCGCTCGCTGCAGCCTGTGTGTGGGTTGATTTTGATTGTCGACACGGTGGAGGTGGGTGAATTTTGGTTGGGGTTGGGTGAGGGAAGGTGGGGGTAAGTGCGGGGGAGGGGGGGTGGTGGGAAAAAGATGAACTGTTTTGGATGAAGTTTTAAGTGTCTGATTCCATGGTCAATCAAGATGAAGTTTTGGACTAAATCCATAGGCAGGGTTCTTTAGAGCCACTGTCATTGCAACAAAGCCCACATTCATTCTGAGGACTCCATTCCCGAGTTTGTTGAAGTGTTTTCGAAGTTCCAAACTCAAATTTGGAGATTTGGGGTAGGTGGAGAAGAAGAAGGTGAAATGAGTTTTTAAATTTAATTATTTGATTTTGGTTATTTTATTATTAAAAAATGTAAAATTATCATTTTAATATTTTAAAATCAGTCAACATTATTGTCAAAGTCAATAATTTGATCAACTACCAATCAAACTAATAGAAACTATCCATTTGGACTTCAGTTG
Source organism: Fraxinus anomala (assembly GCA_903798345.1). NCBI lineage: Eukaryota > Viridiplantae > Streptophyta > Magnoliopsida > Lamiales > Oleaceae > Fraxinus > Fraxinus anomala. Next base: position 18,166 of record CAIGRN010059599.1, read on the forward strand.
AGGACATTTTAAAAGGTTTGGTACTGTTGTGGTAAAAATGAAAGGTTTTGTACTATGGACGGTACAAATTAAAGATTTGGGCAAAGTCTGTTACTAAATGAAATGTTTGGTACCGCTGCTGCAATTATCCTATTATATAATTTGGACCTAACACATTGAATGAAGAGTAAAAGGAGAATGAGATGTTTGAGTACATCACATCAATTCCGTATTAACTTGTTTGCCAATTATATTATCGAATCTTCAATAGATGAATAATTAGTATGAAAATTCGAATAGGGAGAAACGATTAGAACAAGTAAGAGAAACTTCGAGATTATCATACAACAATTTCATAGGAAAGTTCTCTCTAGTTATTTATTATTATCAACACACAATATTTCTCCATTTTCATCCCTATAAATTAACCCCATAAATTCTTCAATGTAGCTGCCTCAACAATCGAAAAATATATCATAATTATTGCATTAATACAATAATAGACTCTCATCAAGATCACATACACAAGTAGTCAGTCATCTACTTTATTAGCTACAATGCATAAACTAAAGGAGAACAAGATGAAATTGGAGAAAGGGCGTGTGCCGGTCCAAGTGGGATTAGAAAATGGCCCATTTCAAAGATTTATCATCACAATTTTGTACCTGAAGAATCCTTATTTTCAGAGGCTTCTTGATAGAGCCAGTGAGTTCTATGGTTATGAAACAAGTGGACTCCTCATGATACCGTGTTCGGTTGAGGATTTTCGTCACCTCGAAAGAAGTATTGAAAAGGTTACCAATAAGCATAAACGTCGCCATTGCCACCAACTTGTTTGTTTGGGACACCAATTGGTGTAGAGTGTGCTTGATTCGTCAAAGTATTTGTAGTCATGGCCTCGGCTCGGCCCTTAAACCCACGAGCTCGGCTCGAGCTCGTGGCTCGTTTACGCTCGTGAACTAACGAGTTTTTTGAATTTTTTTATTTTTGTACTTTTTCACTTTTTTTTTTTATTTTTTTTAAATTTTTTTACGAGCCCACGAGCTCGACAAGCCGAGCTCACTTCTAGCTCGGGCTCGTGGCTTGTTTTTCCATGAGTCGAGCGGTCGAGCCGACGAGCCGCTCGACTCGATTGACACCACTAGGTATTTGGTTCTTCATATATCATAGGAATAATTGCAGTAGTGGTACCAAACTTTTTATTTAGTAGTAGACTTTGTCCAAATCTTTAATTTGTGCCACTCACTGTACCAATCCTTTCATGCCACCAACGGTGCCAAACTTTTCAAAATATTCACAGCTGAAGTCCAAATGGATGGTTTCTATTAGTTTGACCGTTAGTTGACCAAATAATTGATTTTGACAATAATGTTGACTGATTTTAAAAGGTTAAAATGGTAATTGTATATTTTTAATAATAAAATAATCA
>CAIGRN010059604.1:0-13267 GCA_903798345.1 Fraxinus anomala
GGGCGACTGCCTGGAGATATTCTGGACGATCTACCATGCAAGTACATTGAAGGGACAGTTGTCTGTGACGTATGTTATCTGAAGAACTTCAAAGCAAATATAGTCATGTGAGTTTTGAGAATTTGTAATGTTGGATGTTACTTCTGCAGGTGCGAGATTACCAAAATTGCTCTTCTGAAACAGGAGTTCACGTGGCTTCTGGGGATGCTTCACCTAGCGTCCTTAGAGTGTGTCTTAGAATGTAGTCGGAAAATTTAGTTAAGGATTCCATCTATTTCAGAAGATGGTTGGACATACGGAGATCTAATGGTAAGTGAACCATTTTTCTCGTTGCATGCACCAGAATAGTTGGTGTCCTTATGAAGTTTTTGTGTAGGAAGTGGAGGCCCGGATGTTGAAAGCCCTACAACCACAACTTTGCCTGGATCCAAGTCCAAAGCTGGATAGACTAAGCGACAACCCAATACCCACTAAGGTGCATATGCAACTTGATTTATCTTATTTTTGTAGTAACGATTCCATGTATTTTAACATGGTGCACCTTATTTGCAGTTAAATTTAGCAGTGCACAGCATGAGGAGAAAAAGATTGAGGCAGATTCATGAAGCTACTGTCTCATCAAATAATAAAATCCATGAGAAAAGGGTATGCATAGATAAAGTTCCCGAAAGTTTAAGGTTGGGTGACTGGAGATCCTTAATGCAGCAGTCTGTCCAAGAGAATTTGAACACTCAAAATAATCTTCCAAGTGCAATGCTTCCTCTAAAGGCCAACAGCTTTGGGTCGGATATCTCTGTTTCAGCCTCTTCTCTGGTATCCCCCCAGTCAAAATTTCAAATGGGGGTTGGGAGCCCAAGCCTTCTGCAGGATAATCAGCCTGGAGCTCCATTAAATGCATCAATAGCTTCACCTGCTGGGCAGGATATGATCCCACTCACTGATAATGGCGCTTCTTCTGTTCATTGCAAGAGAGAGAACCAAGATGGGCAACTATCTCCACTTTTAAACAAGAGGGGTAGGCTTACACCTACAGGTGTTGATGGTAGTCAACATGTAGCACAACAAATGGACAGCTTCAACGGACCAGATTCACACTTGAAGAATACATTAATGCAGCAGCAATCAGTTGCAAGAGGGATTCAGTATGCTAATAATAGTATGAAAAAGTTCTCACAGCAGGTGTTTGAAGGAGGTCTAAATCAGGATGTTTGGGCTATGCCGTTTACTGCTGGACAACAAGGAATGAGATATGGGTTAAAGGAAGAACCAATTGAGACGGAGAGATTGGACAAGACAGATCTCAGTCGAATTCATATGGCAGAATCAGGAATAACCCATATTGATTCCTCGCTGTCACGATTACAGCAAAGAATGCCACGGCAATTTGGGAGAGCTGGTTTCCCACAGACTCCATGGAATAGTCTTGGTCAGCCTCTTGATAATAATTCTAGAAAGGAGGATTTCCAGAAGAGAAAACTAGTTCAAAGTCCTCGTGTTTCTGCTGGAGGTTTCCTGCTGGAGGCTTACCTCAATCTCCCTTGTCATCAAAATCTGGAGAATTTTCGAGCAGTTCAATAGGACCTCAATTTGGAGGCGTTGTGACTAGAGGACTTGTCTCATCCCAAAAGGAGAAGTCTGCAGTGACATCAGTTCCTCCCATTGGTGTTGGTGGCACCATGTCTTTGACTTCCAGTGTGAATGATTCAATGCAACGGCAAAACCAGGCACAAGCTGCTGCAAAACGTAGATCCAATTCAAAAACCACTGCAATTATCGGAGTTGGTTCTCCAGCTAGTGTTAGTAATATGAATGCTATGATAAATGCAAACAGTCCTGTTGGAGCTCAATTGGCCGACCAAGCCATACTAGAAAGATTCTCGAAGATTGAAATGGTGACTTCGAGGTATTCCTGTCAACAGAATGCCATTATTTTTAGACTTGTACCACATATATTGGATAAAAGTACCTTTGTGCACTCCTTACATAAGTTGTCAAAGCTCATCTACTTTCAAATCTAGTATGCATAAAAGCTTGAAGACTTGGTTAATGGGGTTCTGACTTGTCAATTATATGTGCAAAGTAATTAAAAAGAGCCCAAACCAATTAGACTTCTGTGTAATGCGAGTTGAATAGAACATTATAGCTCCTCCCGTATAATTAGTATAACTTAATATTGCCTTTCGTGAGAAGTTCCCAAGTGGATCTGTCTAGGGAGAATAATTTATCAAAAAATGTTGGGTTATCTTGATTTTTCCTTGAATATCATGTTGAACAGGTCCTTATTTCTCGACTGCTCATTTCGTTTCTTTTTCTGTTTCAGGTATCGACTTAACAACAAAAAGAACAAGGTTGATCAGTATCCTCTCAGGAAACCAAATACTTTTTCTGCTCAACAGCTGCTGATTCATCTTTCCAGTGATTCAAATAATGAGAATTTGAAAGATGAAACATGTAAAATGCCATTATCAAGGTCCCTTGTAGGTGGGAACATGAATGTTCCCAAGACAAGGATCTTAAACTTTTTTCAGATGGAACGCGTTCTTCAAGGTTTGTTGATTGCAAATTCCTGATCGGGTAGCATTTTGTGATGGTGAATTGATCCTTTCACCGTCTGTCAGGTAATGGTTTTCCACTTGTTCCAAAGGCACGGACTAGGATGATCATGCCAGAGAAGCCGAATGATGGTTTTGTGGCAATTCATATTGGGGAAATAGAGGATGCTGACTATTTGGCTTCAGAGGATTACCTTCCAACATTGCCAAATACTGTGAGTTTGTCTATTTGCTTGTTTCTTGTGGTTCACATAACAGATTGTGTTCCAGACAATTTATTTGTTTCATCATATATGTAAACATTTAAGCATTGGCTACTTCGCTTAATTTGGCTTCAATGTCAGAAATTCTTCCCCTCTTATATGCACCCAGGCACATAGAGAGGAGAGATCCTCCTCTATTGTAGCTGACCCAAAGAAAAGTAGTACAAATTCTTTGGCAGGTCTTGTGGGGATAGAGGAGCTGTGTTTTGCCCTCTAAAACCGACTATAACAGGCTTTTGAATCTAATAGTAACAAATGGAAGGAGGGACAACACACACACAGAGTACAAAAAACTTGCAACTCCATTAGAACAGTGGAAAGATAGAACGTGTGATCACCCACCCACACGTAGAAAGAAAGATGGTCCTCTGTTTGTGGAGCGTCAAATAAAAGAAGTATAGGTAGGTTTGGGGGGGAGCCTCTCTATTATGGACCCATAGTAAAGAAGTATAGTAGATCATATTCCTTGGTAGGTTTTGCATGGATATATCTAATATGCAGCAAGTTTCCCCCTTCAAAACTGGCATACAATGTAGAAGCTAATGGATGGAGGGAAGGGTGCACAGATGCTTGTTAACTTAAACTCATGCACACGCGGAAAATTCATGGCATATACATAGCCTATTCTTTAAAGATCTTCCTGTGCGTTACCTTAGGCTATTTTTGGTGGAGGGAAGTTTAGTGGAACGGAAAAGGATGACAGGAATATGGAAGGAAGATCAACCTTACCTAGTTTGGTTGGAGTCTTGGAGGGAATTTCTGGGAGGGATGGAAAGTGAATTTTTCAAATTTATTTCAAGCAACATGTGGAAAATGTTTAGATAAAATTGATTAACATGCTAAAATATTGGATCCTTTCTACTTTTCTCCAACCATAGGAAATAAGGGTGGGAAGATAGCTTTCCTTGTGCAAAGGGAAATCTAAATATTGGACTTCACCAACTTCCTTCATACCAAACATAGCCATACGATCTAGAAAGATGGGTGACTCAAGTCTCAACAAAATGCAGGACAGGGGACAGGATTCTTGACCTAAAGTTTCTTATTCCATACTTCTTGCCATAGAAAGGCTTGTCTCTTCCGTATATTGTTGATCCCTTTCTGTAATGTATATTTGTTGCTCTGACACATGCCATGTAAATCCTGCAGCATACTGCGGACCTACTTGCTGAGCAATTCTGTTCACTGGTATGTTTTGTTAGTCTTTTTATTATTTATATTAATGAGCATTCGAGTTGGATAAGACTCAATTCATGATATTTGCTTTTGCAGATGACACGTGAAGGATATCATCATGAAGATCATGCTCAACTGAAACCAGTCCACATTAATGAAGCCTCAACCAGTCAACTTAATGGTCGGGGAATCCCTTCAGGTAGCACTCCAGTGGAGATGCAGCAATATTCTGATGGAGTTTCTAGCCTCCCATCTAATGATATTGCCAAACCAAGTAATAGTGGCAATGTATCAGTTTGCTCATCTCAGAATATACAAGGCCTGCCAATGGTGTCACCTCCTGGAAATACTCAGGTAATGCAAATCTCTCAAGGACTCTTGCCTGGGGTTTCAATGACTTCTAGGCCTCAACAACCTGAATTACTGCCATCTCTGCAACAGCAACCGCAACCATCACCACCACAACAACATCAGCACTCCTTGATGCAACAACAGCATCCTCAGTACCAAAGATCACCTATGATGTTTTTCCCAAATTCTATGCCACATTTGAACACTATTGGGCAGAATGCAATATGCAGTTGGGTGCTCATATGGCTAATAAACCTTCAACTCTCCAACTTCAGCTGATGCAGCAGCAGCAACAGCAGCTTCAGCAACAGCAGCCCCAAATGCAGAGAAAAATGATGGGTGGCCTTGGAACTGTAGGTATGGGCAACATTGGCAAGGGCTTGGAGGCTTGAACAATGTCATGGGTATAGGTGGCATCAGGGGAGTGGGTGGAACTGGGATTTCTGCACCAATGGGGTCTATTTCAAACATAGGTAACATGACACAGAACCCAATGAATCTGGCCCGGGCTTCAAATCTTAGCAATGCTCTACGTTCTGGGACGTTTACATCAGCACAAGCTGCTTTAATGGCAAAGGTGAGGTTGGGACAAAACAGATCAAATATGTTAGGGGTGCCACAAGCAAGCATCAGTGGTATGTCAGGAGGTAGACAGTTGCACCCAGGATCTGCTGGTCTTTCAATGCTGGGCACTTCTCTGAATCGAGCTAATATCAATAAGATGCAGCACACAGCTATGGGGCCAATGGGTCCACCAAAGCTGATGCCAGGGATGAATCTTTACATGAACCAGCAACATCAGCAGCAGCAGCTTCAACAGCAACAGCAGCAGCAGATGCAAATACAGCAGCAGCAAAACCAGCAATTACTGCAGCAGCAGGAATCGACATCACCACTGCAGGCTGTTCTTTCACCTCCACAGGTGGGTTCACCATCAAGCATGGGAATTCCCCATCAAATGAATCAACAGCAGCAACAACAGGCCAGCCCCCAACAAATGAGCCAGAGAACTCCAATGAGCCCACAACTTAGTTCGGGGGCTATTCATCCAATGAGTGCAGGTAATGTGGAAGCTTGTCCAGCAAGTCCTCAGTTGAGCTCGCACACCATGGGTTCAGTTGGTAGTATCACCAATTCTTCCATGGAGTTGCAAGGTGTGAATAAAAATAACCCCGTTGGTAATGCATAGTTATTATGAACAGCTCGATCTTCATTTTTGCGGGCTCCATAGATCATTTCTCTTGTCCCAGCTTACCCCTCTGGCGATTTCATCTGGCAGTTGGATGGTGTTTAGATCAACAAGGAAATTGATATATACTGGAAATAAAGTATTTGGATGGATGTTTCAGAGCACGAATGAAGGGATTTATTTCCTTGCACTCTTGGTTACCGAATAATTCATACATGAAACAGTCTGTTCTTGGTAAAAGTACACAATTATTTTTCTTTTACATTAGGCTGGTAGGTGATGTGCCCATGTTTCAAGTATTGTTTTAGAGCAAAGACTGCCTTCTTTTCATGTTTGTATTGGGATGTATAATTATTGCTATCTGAATTTGCTTGTTTATGAATGTTCAATTAGTTCCCCAATTATTGGTATTTCTGCAACACCTACTTCCTCTGCTTTTATTGCTGCACATTAGCTAGACAAGTTATGAATTCAGTAGCAAGAATTTAGATGAAAATTCGATAAGAATGACTAGTCGGACTAAAGAGGCCAACTGCTTTCTTAGTTCGACACACTTTACATACAAGATAAAAATTGTATCAGATGCAAGTCCTTTATTCACCCAAAGTTACATAGCTGCAGAGATATGACATTCATGAAAATTCAATGTGCTTATTAATAACCCTACCATCTTCATTACCTTGATCAGAATAGGTAAACTTGTAAATGATTACAGCCATCCTGTGCAACTATATTATGATATGATTTTGATAAATTCTACATTCATCTTGATGAAATAGAACAAGAACATGAACATGATATGAGTGTTCTTTAACATGTTTCTGAGCCCAAAAAGTATAATTTATTTGTCAGGAATGGTTAACTAGCACGGAATTCATAGCACCACATTAAATTGTAATGAATATTTTCAATTTTTGCTCGTCGTCTCACTCATGTCCTCAATTTTTTAGTCACATTTTTATCCTTAGTCTTCCATTGATTAACAAATTTTGTCCATAATTACAGTTTTTGTCAAAAAATAATAATAATAATAAAATTAAAAATAAATAAATAAATAAAATCCGCTGATAGCATAAAAGACTTATTTACATATCATATTTTAAAATAAGAAAAAACACCAAATACAAAAAATTGACGGAATATGTATCTCTTAATTTAAAGTGGGTTAACAAAATATCTACATAGAAATCATCATCAGAGACAAGATGGCTAGGCAGATTATAAGTTGATGACTTGACGGATTAGAAGATGTCCCTTGATTTAAAGCATGCTAACAAAATATCTACATACAAAAAATTGACGAAATATATTAACGCGTTGATTATTGGATAATGGATAGAAACCATCCAGGGGTCCTTCAACTGCTCATTTTCCAAACATTAGGGATCGTGCTGCTTAAAATATAAGGTTTGAGACCCATTTTCATCTTTTGAAAAGGTGAGGGACCACGACTACAATTTTCCGTATTTATATAGCGGACAGATGTTCAACTTTTTTAGGGTGGATCTTGAATTTTAGCTAGAACATACTATAATTATGCAATGAACAACGCGACCCATATTATGAATCTCTTCGATATAGACTTGTAGTAACAAAATTATGACAGATAGAAAAATAAGCTTCATTCAAAGGAAATTTAAGAGAAATTACAATGACGAGAAGAACAGATGAAATGATGAACAATTTTTTAGTAGCAGAAGCCAATTTTCATCATCGAACATTGTAATACATGAAGAGAGAATGCATTGATGCAAGGAAATGAAATGTGCCAGTACTACGCTTATTAGCAGAAAACTTGCATGTAGGCTGTGTTAACAACATGAGCTACCTTGAACCAATATGGTGAATCAATTCAAAGAGATGAAAAGAGAAGAGAAGAAGAAGAGACAGGAAAAACCAATAATATATTGAGCTGTCAAAAATTAGGGTTTTTAATGAAATACACAAGTTTATATGTTACAAGAAAAGTAAACAAAAAGGAAACCTATAAAAGAAGGAAACTAAATATTATGCAATAATATTATATAAGGCTAACATTCCCCCTCAAACTTACGATACTACAGCAAAAAGTATTGAGAGTTTGTCAAGCAAGAAACGAAAAAGATGAATTGGATGAGATTTCGTGAAGAAGTCAGCAAGATGTAACAATGAAGAAACAAAAGGTAGAAAAATGGTGCCAATCTACAGATGATGGATAATCAAATGACAATCAATCTCAATATCCTTCGCGCGCTCATGGAACACAGAGTTGTGAGAAATTTGAATAGCACTTTTATTATCACAATACATAGGGGTTGGAGAGGAAGAAGAAACACCAATTCTTGCAAGTAACCAATGCAACCACACAATCTCAGTGGTAGTGAATGTCATAGCATGATACTCCGCCTCGATAGAGGAACGAGAAACAACAGACTGATTCTTAATTTTCTGAAATAAGGGAATCACCCAAAAATATATAAAAATCAGTAGTGGACTTGCAATCGATAGGGTTACTGGCCCAAACAGCATCAGAGTAGGCACAAAGCACTAAAGAGGGGGGTCGATGGAAATAAAAGACTCTGAAAACAAGTATCACAAAGATAGCGCAAAATACGAACAACAGCTGCCCAATGAACTGTAGTAGGAGCCGAAACAAACTGACTAACAATGTGAACAACATAAGCAATATCAGGACGTGTGATTATAAGATAAATCAGGACGTGTGATTATAAGATAAACCAGACATCCAACAACGGTGCGCTACAAAGTGGGATCAGTCACGGGTACATCGTCGAGAGTGAATATAGAACGTTGGACTCAAGACGAGTATCAACAGTTCTAGTATCAGTAAGCCAAGCATGCTCAATAACATCCATAGTATACTTATACTGAGAGAGAAGGTAACCTCTAGGAGAAGAAGCATCTTCGATCCCCAAAAAATAAGATAATGCACCTAAGTCCTTCATTTTAAAACAACGAGCCAATTTCGATTTCAAATCTACAATCTCATCAACATCATCACCAGTAATAACTATATCATCTACATACAATAAAAGTAGAATGCGACCAGCCAAAGTGCATCTAAAGAATATGGCAGAATTATGATGACTGGATGTAAAATCAAGAGAGATAACAATAGTAGAGAATTTCACAAACCATGCACGAGGTGCTTGTTTGAGGCTATAAAATGCCTTCTCGAGCTTGCAAACATATTCAGGAGAGTGAAAAGACCAGGAGGAGGAATCATATAAACCTCCTCTTGAAGATTTCCATATAAAAAGGCATTTTTGACATCCAATTGAGAGAGACTCCACTGACGAATAGATCTAACTACAATAAGTGTACGAATAGTGATCATCTTGGTAACATGAGCAAAGGTCTCCTCATAATTTAGAGCATACTATTGATTAAAACCCTTAGCAATCAATCTAGCTTTATAACGCTCAACTGAACCATCAGATTTGGTTTTAATCTTATAAACCCAACGAGAACCAATAACATATTTACCTGAAGGCAATGCAACCAAATTCCAAGTGTCTGTCTTATGTAGAGCAGAGAGTTCATTAGCCATAGCATGTTGTCAAAGATGATCTATAATAGCTATTTTATAGGAAGAAGGTTCAGATAGCTTGTGAATGGAGGTTAAAAAATAACAAAAGAACTCATAATAAAAAGAATAAGCAAAATCAGGCAACTGAGTGGACTTACGAATACGTTGAGAATATTGAGGAAGGGAGTGAGCAGGAGTTGGATCAACGATCTCAGACGGTACTTGAGAGGCCATAGAAGGAGGATAAGTATCATAAGCCGATGCATGCATACCTATAGGACATGAAGAATCAACAGTACATGGGGTATGGAAAGGTGGTCGTCAATATGATTTGGATCAATACGAATGAGATCAATTTTATTCACGTCATGAGTATTATCAGAGGTAGAAAGAATGGAATGTGCTCAAGAGACACGACATGATTATAAATATATATTTTTTTATTAATGGGGTCAAAATAGTAATAGCCCTTTTGACCTTGCCCATAACCCAAGAAAACACAGATGACAGCAAGATGTCAACTTACTACATTCGATTTCAAGACGAAGAACAAAGCAAATACAGTCAAAGACTCTTAATGAGGAATAATCAGAAGGATGTCCATACTTCCTTTGCTATTTCAAACTTTGCCACTATGTACCAATGGATTGCTCGATAGAATTATGATTCCAAGTAAGAATTTTCACATTGTTTGATTCCCAATTATCCAACTCTGTTACATAATTCTCAACAATGTTCTTGGGTTTCGCAACAGTTCCACTAATATAGCCCCACAATTTTTTTCCCTTCAGAAAATTTCTCATTATGTTACTCCAATATGAGTAATTTTTACCAGTTAATCTGACACTAATGGATTAAAGTGAATCATCTCTTTCAATTGCCATCATAAAGTCAACAAATAATCAACTACGAATCAACGAAATCACTCAATTCTAAGGAAAACCAATGACAACCAACGTACCACCACAAACTACAATCAAAATATATTGCACACTACACATATAACCAAAGTAATACTACCAAAAGATCAGAAATTTACCAACAAACTACATTTTGTACAAAAAAAATCTGGAATTAATTCGTCAATTTCTGCCCGTGTTCCATCTTCTCCTTTTTTTTTTCAAATTCGACCGTGTCTCTTCTGTCTGCCGTCTTCTCTCTCTCTCTTTTTTTTTTCTGTCTAATTCCCCTTTTTTTCTGTGCCTGCGTGTATCTCCTTAAATAACAAACAATTTCAATTGTTTTGTTCCATTCCAATTCCAATTGTCAGAAATCCAATTTGCCTCCAATTGCAATTATGCCTGGTTTCTGCTTCGATTTCCAGCATATTACTATCAGAAATTTCACAAGTTTCACTCAACTATAGGACCCGATACCATATTAACAACATAAGCTACCTTGAACCAATATAGTAATTCAAAGAGAAGAGAAGAAGGAGAGAGAGAGTGGAAAAATTAATAATATATTGAGCCGTCAAAAATTAGATTTTTTTAATGAAATACACAAGTTTATATATTACAAGAAAAGTAAACAAAAAGGAAACCTATAAAAGAAAGAAACTAAATATTATGCAATAATATTATATAAGGCTAACAGGCCGCACTGATTATGACTTAATTTCAGCAAATGCTCAACCAAGGCATCAACAGTGCTAAGCACAACAATAGGTATTCTGAGAACACCATGGGGGATGTTGAATATGCATGAGTTGGTTGGTAGGGTCACCAAAAGGAATGATTTTCCAGGGTCGTTTAAAATAGTATCCACTGACGTGAAAATGGAAGTATAAGCTTCGACATTTGGTTATAGTTGATTTTACAACCTGCGAAACAGATCCGCTTCCACATACAAGATCCACTTTTGCTTGTGGGATCATATTGTATGTTCCAGCTACAGCCATGGAAGTGTTGGTACAAGTAACTACACCACTCAATATTCCAACGCCAAGTAGGAGTTCAGCCGAGGACACGGTGAATGCGATAGAGAGGAGATTAGTTATGAGAAGAAATGAGAATGAAAGGCCATTTCTTATAATATAAGCTAATTCTTCTAGTGGTGGTGGTGGTGGCGCTTGTAATCAAGAGGATACAAACCATATTTATAGGGAAATGAAGAAGAAAGTAGGGATTTTTGGGTAACGAGTATTGATCCGTATGTTTGTTGTCCATATATAAAGACAATGCCCTACTTCCATGAAATGTTATAATACCATATCTTGATCCTTGAATAACAACTTGTAAGGTTTCACTTTTCACTTTTTATATTGAAAACTACAATGGATATTGAGAAACTCTTGAAAAAAATGGTATTATGGTGATTCCCCATACCTTATATCTTTGAAATATCATCAACAACTTGCGATGAACTCGACTTTACCAGAATGCAAGAAAGAAAAAAAAAAAATCGGGGAAGGGACTATGTAAAACAAGCAAACACTAGCTGCTAGTTGAAGAATGGTGATGCATTGTTGGCCACTATTACATCCTCAACATTCTCTTTTCTATGTCATCACTCAAATATGGTAGGGTAACTCTTTCCAATAATATCCATTTCTAGAAATATATTCTTGGGTAATCATGCTATCAAGTTTAATTAGGACCAGCTAGAAATTTATATTAATCAGGCATTTTTAAGATTATTATTTTCCTAATTAATTAGTTGTAACTAGTGGATCATCCTAGTTCTTGATAGATTAATTTATGTTTTGATATGGTTTCATGTACATACTGAAAACTAACAGGCAAAAGGGTTTCAATCACACTTGTTACAAATGATATGATCGAGTGCACACTACAACACAGTTTGCTTTTGCATACCGTAAAAAGTTCTTTACCAACGCCGTAAATACTCTTTTTTACGGCATACACAGCCTGTCGTAAAAGAAGGTCGTTAATTAAAATTTATCGAGGAGTAGTTGATGAGAATTAGAAAAAAAAAGATTAATTATATACCATCGAGAGCAATAAAATCTAAGAAAGAAAATAAACACGAAATATTTATAGATGTTCAACTCAATGTGAGAAACATCTTCGTCCGTCGATAAATCTATGATGAAAAGAAGTTTACAGCACAAAAAATTACACCTTATTTTCTGTAACATATCTCTTTTATGATGATTCAAAACCCTAACGACGGCTCCCTAAAACAAAATTCTTAAACAATCCGTATACGGGCTCTGCACAGCTACAATAATTAGGCTCCGCGACTTAAAAATTATCCTAGATAATTAGATAAATGTGATAGTGGGCAACTCATGCTGAACAAAGTGTGGTTTGAAAACAAACAAATTCAGTTCAGATTTCCTCTCTTGGTATTTTCAATATACATATATTGAAAAGTGAAAACAAGTTGATACGCATGATATGTTATTTTAATTCAAGAAAACTAAAAACCCCTCCATCTCTCTAGTTCAGGGGCGAACGCAAAATTTTAAATAAGTGAGACACAATTGAACTTGCAAAGAAGTTGGGAGAAATTTTACAATCGAAAATTTACGTCCAAAAAAATCATACTCTATGTAATTTTACATTCGAAAATTTACATGGGATATGATTTTTTCGGATGTAAAATTTTGAAATTTTTTTTGTCATATTCCATATCAAATTTCCTAATAAAATGATGAAAATTATATTGAGAAATTTGTATCGCAAAAATAATAAATGTTAATGAAATAATTGATTTTTTTATTTTAAAAAAAGTGAGTTAGATGTCTTTCTTTAAGACTCACGTTTAATGTAATTTTAACTATTTTTGATATATGTTTGGACTATTCGATATGCCTATAATGTAGTTCTCGAAATAAGATTTGAGATGACATAAGCAATAAATTCGATTAGCGTACGATCGTCTGAGAATTTTTAAAATTAGTATGTTATCAAAATTCAAATTTATTATGATTTTATCCCTGTTTGNAAGCAATTTGTAAATTCGATTAGCGTACGATCGTCTGAGAATTTTTAAAATTAGCACGTTATCGAAATTCAAATTTATTGTGATTTTGTCCCTATTTGGTAGAGATTAAAATCAAATTTTTAGTAAATTTTGATAAAAAGTTAAACAGTTATAGATCTCATGAAATATGTTATTAAAATTAATTGTTAACTTTGATTTAGATTAATATTTAGATTTCAATCGATATCAAACATGAATTTATAAAAAATAAAAATAAAAAAAAAAATTCTCAAAAAGTTGGGGGGGGGGGGGGGGG
>CAIGRN010059613.1:0-14472 GCA_903798345.1 Fraxinus anomala
ATTATAATTAAAAATAATTTTTTTAATTCCTAAAAACCTGATTTGTGAAATATCAAACTTGAATATGGAAATATGAAAATTGAAACTTAAATACCTTTGTGGCTGTAATTTCCTCTTCCCACAAAACCTGATAACACATATATGTCACAAATAATTCCCACATCCCAATCAATCGGCCCAAAATAGTACCCATACATCCGAAAACCATCATACATACATACGGGAAATTACACCAAACAGAATTTTTAAAATTCAACTTCAAAAATCAAATTTAAAGTTTTTATATACGAAAATCATATAATTATATATTATTATAAATATTAATAATAATATTACAAAAGTTAAATTATTTTATATATCCACCCCCATTACTATCTACCCTCCCAAACCCTAATTACTTTTCTAATTATTCTTTGTATCTTGTCGCATCCTCTGTTCTCTCATCATCTCCCATCTCTCTCTTACCACAATTAGTGCCTCACGATGCAACATGATACTCAGCGCGTTAAGGCGCGGCATCAGAGCAGAGCCTCTGCGCACGGAGGCGCAATAGCTGCTCAGCGCCTCACCTTACATTGCTTTTGCCTTGCGACGATCTGTACTAGGGATATTGTGCTTTCCAGTTGAGTCGGTGCGTACGGCGATTTGAAATTTTCTCCGATTTGAACTGTTTTACTGGTTTGTGGTGTTTCTCTAGTGAAGTGCGGCGATATGAAATTTTCTTCGGTTTGTGGTGTTTTCTTGGTTTGTGTTGCAGGGGAGAAGACTAGCGCCACTGCAAGAGAGCGGCGCCACCTGTGAGATCGGCGCAACTGAGCATTCGCCGCTCATTGTTGTCCACCTGCGAGGCCTTCCAGCTGACGACTTTATTTATTTCTTCTTTTGATTTTGTGGTGGCGGGAGTTTTTGAGTGGTTTTGCAGTGTATTGTGGCGGCGATGACGGTGGTGGTGGTGGTGGCATTGACGGTAGCTTGTTGAAGAACTTTGTTGTTGGTGGTGGCTGTTGTGGTGTATTGAAGTGCAGGTGCACAGTGCCAGTGGCAGTGGCAATGACAATGGCTTTGGCTTGTTTGGGTATTTTTTTTCTTGATGGGCGGTTATGGTAGGTGTAGGACATAATGAATTTGAGGAGATGGTTAGTAAAAGCGGCGGTGGTTGTGGTTATTGCAGGTAGTCGTCGTGGTGGTATTTGGGGGTGGTGGTGGCTGTTGCCATCATTTTTCCAGCGGTGTTTGGCGGTGGTGCCATTTGAGGCAATGGTGAGGTTGTGATGGTCACAAATTGTTTTGTTGATTGTGACCAATAAATTGAATAAATTGGTTAATGTGTGATCAATAAATAATATATAACCAATAAAATAAATAATTTGTGATTAATAAATAATGCGACCTAAAAAATTGTTAAATTGTGACCAATAATTTGATAATGTGTGACATAAAAATAATTTGTGATTAATTAATTTGATATTCTGTGATCATAAAATAAATTGTGACTCATAAAATTTGAGATTTGCGATAAAAAATAATAATATGTGACCAATTAATTTATTTAATTTGTGATCGAAATTGTGATCTATAAAATTTGTAGTTTGTGACTGTGGCATCTGTAATTGTGATTAATACATAATTGTGGACATAAATTATATAATATTTGTGATTTGTTGCTGATAAATAAGTTGTGATGTATAAATTTTTTTTATTTGTGACTGATGAACAAATTTTGACTTATAAAATTTTTGAATTGTGACAGTAAAATAATTTGAAACCTATAAAATTTTTGATTTGTGACTATAAAATAATTTGTGATTTATAAAATTTTTTATTTATGACCAATGAACAAATTGTGACATAAATAAAAATTAACTCAATCAATTAGAACCCTAGAAAATTCAACATAAATTATTCCTTTATCTCTTGAAGAAATAGATAAATTGAACCTAAGATTGAGAAAATCAGCACTTACTCATTCTTCCCTTATTTTTCTTTCTCCTTTTTTTTTTCTCACCATCCAGCCTATGTTTTGTATCCTCAGCAAGTGTGTGTGTGTGTAAAATGAAAACAATTGTTTCCAAAGTGCCAGTTGTATTCCACCAACTTCCCAATTGCAATTCGAGTCCTTCAATCTTCATATGATTCAGTATTAAGTCATTCAACTTCTAAGAATAGGAAAGTACGTTATTGATTTTCGCCCTCTTTCGATGACCATGTTTTATTTTTTATCAACTATTAAAAACTTGCAATTAGGTCCCTGTACTTTGACATTCTCTTTATTTCGTATTAAATAAACAATTAAATTAAAAAATAGTTTAAATTAAAATTTTAAACCATTTTTCAACCAATTATTACAATTAAATATATTCACAATTACATGAACAATGCTTACATTTAACAAAAAAGAAAAAAGAAAAATAAACATACGATTTTGTTTGTCTTACAGTCACCATCTTTCTCAAGACGGCTAGTCTATCTTGTACTGCAATGTCTGCTACTCTAGCCATCATGGGAACTATGGTTTCCATCGACTCCAGTATACACTCGAGTTGGCCTTGTGTTGTACAACTATGATCGGGTTGTACACATACATCGTTAACTTAGCGAATACGATCTCAACTAGTTCGCGATCACTGGACGTACAGATGTGTACAACCCATCCACGACTTTTCCCATCTCAGATTGAGCATTCTCACCTACTTTTTCTTGTAATGGGACAATGTGAAGCAGTCCGATCAGCTAAAGATCATGTTATGCTCAATTTTGATGGCACTAAAAAATCCACAGCTCATGATAACTCGGTCAGGAACATCAAATGATTTCGGGTGTCTCCGACCCCGATCGCACAATAGTTCCATAACTATATCAACATGCTACAGTAGGAAAAAAATATATGAATAACAATTATGTTAACAACACGAATAACAACAGAAGAGGCGTTGTCGACGAGCTACACTCCATTCTTCAAAACATCATCAAACCATTTCTTTCGGTTTGATATCGGAGTCTCCCCTATTGTGTAGGTCACTCTAAAAGAATAAAAGGAAAAATGTTAGAAAGCACATGGATGAGTTAGTTTACTTTAGCAAAATTTCATAAAATACTTACCCGGGTCCAATTTTGCTGAACTAGCCATCGAACGCTTTCTTCTTCGTTTAGTTAACTTCACGGAAGAGGTTGGGCAACGTACTGTCCATGAACGTTCTCTTCTTTGCCTCGGCAGTGTATAAAGAACTAATGTATTTTGATGGTAATTTCGTCCTCTTGTGACCATCTGCTCTGGTACGTCAATAATATGCTTCTTACCCTTTGTCACCTACATTACCCTCTTCGGCACAATTCTCATGTCATCCTCACTCGTGACATTATCTGTCAAGTCGAGGGTCATTTCTACCACCCTCTCCGACACTGGGACCTCTCCCTTTGGCACTGGGACCTTTGCCTCCTCTACCATCGAAGCGTCAACTCAACATGGACTTCGCGCGACATATCGACATTTCAACGTGTTTAACGATCATGTATCGAGCCAAGTAAATATACAAACAATATAAATTGTAAACATATAATACCCACTTGAGGATCTTCGAGGATAGATGTCAAATCATTGGCCAATGGCTTCTCATGTGCTCGCTAGTGAAGCATTCACGGACAACTTGTCTCCTTTTTAATTGTCCTCTTGCTACCCAAAGTAGGGATAGGCTCATAGTCCCATAACTGTAACAATTGCAATTATTATACTTATACATTTAATAAAAAGTTGAACATTCATTAGGTTAAACAATTACCTGCAAAGCCAATGGAAAGCATTATGCATCATACTTGTGCTTGGCCTTCTCCAACTTGGGTGTCTAACGCACCCTCCTGAAGATGTGTAGTGTATCGGTATAACATCTCCGACCCCATGGAAAGTTATTGAAGGCGTCAATATCATCAACAACGTCCAACAAAAAAAGGTTGATCGACGTCGACACCTCAGTACACTCTCCAGTATGAACACCAATCCAAACTTCAACTTGTCCACCATGTGATCGCATTTCCTGAATGTGTCCTCTAACTGTAGGGGTGTAACACCCCCTTTACTCCAAAATATAAATCGAGCAACTTTTTATTTACCGTAGTATGAGCCATCACTGGTTCTTCACCATTACACTTCAAGCCCATAATGATGGCAAATTCAAGGATTGAGAATCTCGACACATTCTCGTCTCCCATGGTAAAATGCAACGCATCATCATTGATTGACTTAAGTAGCCAAAGTAATAAGGAATCAATGATCTGATGGAAAAACTACACGTCCTTTAATGAGTAGAAGGACCATAGGAATGATCGGTAGAGTATGGCTATGTGCTCTTATCGAGCCCCTCTAGTATTATAGCATAGTTGGAAAAGTTACAATAATACGTAACTTTCCCTAAACAAGCTCTCATACTCCATCCTGCAAAACTAATAAACGTTAAAATCATATACAAGAAATTATGTAATAAAACATAATATCTTAAAATTTAACGAATCAGGTTATATGCTATTTGTATGCAAGAAATAAATTCATTTCATCACATTAAGAAAACAAAAATAAATTAAAGTATAAAGTAAATTTAAATAGAAAAAAGTAATTTCGAGTCTAGTAAAACAAACAACGAAAATAAAAAATAACTGATGGAAAAGAAATTGAATTAAGGAAAAAATATTAAAAAAATTATAAGATTCAATTTTTTTTTTTTTTTTTTAAAAGGAAATACAAAAACACATATACAAAAAGGAAAAAATGAAAATGAAAAAATAATTGATGAAAAAAAAAACTAAGAAAGATAAATAAAAAAGAAATTGAAAAAAAGATTTAAGATTAAAAAAATAATAACAAAAAGGAAAATGAATTAAATTGAAAAAAAAATGAAAATTGAGAATGAAAAACAAAAAGAAAGAAAGTTCCAAACCGGACCTAGCTGGGCCAGTCGTTACGGACAGTATGTCCGTCAGGATCATGGCAGCCCAGGCCATCTTGATTTGGACTCGGATGTCCAGACTAGATCCGCCCGAATTTTTGGACCCGGATCGCATTTCCGGCGAGCCATGCCTTAAAAAATACCCATTTTCGCCTATTTCAACCTCAAATTTGACTTTTATTCCATTTTAACTATAAATAAACCTCAATATTTGTATTAAACTCATAAATTAACACATTCAATAAAAAAAAAAATGTATACCTACATTCACCACAATGAAATACTAAAAATTCAAACAAATACTAATCTTGTCAAGTTTAGAACAAGATGATGAACATGGCCGTCTGTTTAGTCCATAATCTTGGAGTCCGGATCTGCTTCCTTTTGTTTTGTTTTTTTTATTTTTATTTTCTCTCTTTTTTTCAAAGGGTATAATAGGTAAATAAACATTTCGTTTTGTTTTTATCTTTTATCCTTTTTTTCATTTAATACTGGTCAAATGCCATTTTGGAAATTAGCCTGGCCATTTGCCACTATTTCCTCTATTCGTTTCACTATGATATTTTGGCTTCTTCAACTATCTTCATATTGCCTTCAGCGGCCTCCAATCAAGATCTTTCAATCTCCAATGCTAAAATTTGATTTTGGCTTCTTATCGAATTTGATTTTGTGGTTGGGCATCAAGTGAATATATTTGGTGCCCTCTATGGATCTCCATATTTTACAGATTTTATAATATAGCAGGATTTCAGGAAAGATAAATTCTTTTCTTACCTACTAGTTTTAAAGCAGCCATACAATTTGATTTGGTGGGTGGTTGACCAATTTTTAGTGTTGGCGAATTATGAAACTAGAGTATGGAATTTTTATAACTTTGGCCATCTACATGGACCAATCTTATCTCGAAGGTTTGCTCACAGTATTCAGATTACTCCAAAGATGCAATCAAATTTGAGCGAGGATATGCCTAACGATAATTTTCATGGCATGAAATTGTATTGGAGTTGAAACATCTACATAGAATTTGTAGAAGGGGATGTAATGGAGCTTAATTTAATTGTTGGAAATGAATTATTATCATATTATTGCCCCTACAGATTGGAAATGTCCGTTGCTACACACCATAAATTTAGTAGAATGCACATATTGGATTTCTCTTGTTCAAAGGCACCATTGATTATCCCGATTGTTCAAGGCCTGGCGGGCTCATAAGTCCTTGCATGTCGTGGCTAGTTCATGATTTTCTAATTATTGAAGGTGGGCCCTAACTCATGACTTTCTTATTATCGAAGACGAGCCCCAACTAATGATTTTCTTATTAGCAAAGGCAAGCTTTTGTTCAGGATTTTCTAATTGTTGGAGGCGAGTCTAGCTCGTGGTTCTCTTATTTATTTAAGGCAAGCCTTAGCTCGTAGTTTTCTTATTAGCAAGGCGACCCCTAACTCGTGAATTTCTTATTATCAAAAACTCAAAGTCTTATCTAGTGCAAGCACTTCAAAGCCTTGCCCGCAAGCAAACACCTCAAAGTCTTACCCTGTACAAGCACTCAAAGCCTTATTCACGAGCAAGTACCTCAAAACCTTGCCTACGAGCAAGCACTTAAAGCATTGTCCATGAGCAAGCAAAAATTAGTCCTAAAGTTTATCAAGTAAAATGATCGATCTTATAAGTTCGAAGCTTTCTTTCCTAGATCTATGTGCTCTGGGGCCTATCAACACATCCTTCACTCGACCTCAAGCAGTCAACACTCAACCCGAGCAATCTACATCTCATCTTCGAAACTTGAGCATTCTAAGCAACATCCTCGAGTCCCGAACATGGATGCACGAGGGCCAATTATATGATCATTTTTTTATTAACCCCAAACAATAATGCCCGAGGTTGTTTCCGATCATCTTGGGAGTTTTCCCAAGGTGTCCTCCACGGGTTCCCTCGTCAGGTTTAATTGTTGTACGTGACGATTCCACATCACCTTGGATTTTTACCTTTGTCCCTTTCTCTATCTCAAAAGACATACTTTAGTAGGACTCTACTTCCATCTTCAAACTTATCCAACTCCCATAAGATTGGATTTTAACTAACTTACAACTCTTACTCATATTGAAATACTCAAGTATTTTACATTTCTTAAACGGATAAGGCTTCAAATATCCTAATCCTATCAAGAGTGACCTACTTACTTTTATAAATACGGGTTCTAATTCATTATTTAGGTATTTTTTCCATTCAATTTAAAACCTTAAGCTTATATTTCTCCCTTTCGTTAACTTAAGTATCAGAAGGATGATGAGGGTATACCTCGACATCTTTTTTTCAGGTACCAGAGATTTCATTTGTGATCATCATCAATCGTTAAGCTTGAAAATTAGCTGATGATGATTTTTGGTAACATCTCATCTTTGATTGATTGAATAAATTTTGAAATCATCATATTCATTAAAGTTTTCTTATCTAAAACCTAAGCAATCATTAATTGATATTCATTAAAGTATTAGTCTTTCTTGGAACTTAATTTATTTGTATCATTTATTAAGAGAGAAGCTTTCATTGTAAAGTCATTTTTCAAACTTGTAGGTCATATTGAGATTCCTTGAAAGCTCAATATTGTATAAGGATTGATGCTCATTGTTTGCAAGTCACAGGAGAAGTATTGTAAAAGATTTGATTGCACCATAAGTCAATCAATACATTGGAAATGCCTTGCTCATGATGGGGAGTGTATTAACAAGGACATAGATCATTGGTTTGGAACGAACTTCCACAGTTATATCGTTTGCACTCTCTCTTCCCTTTTACTTAATGTTATTTCGTTTATGCATTGATTGATCTATTTGTTCTTAACTTTCTTGATATAAGATCAATTTTCGAAAATATTTCAAAAACCAATTCACACCCTCCCCCAGTTAATCATTTTTCGGCTATCATTGTATCAGAGTAATGTACCCATTTTGAAATTAAGACTTTACAATCTTGAGTAATGGCTATCGTTAATTTTAAAACCTTGAGGGGCATTCTACAAGTCATTTTCCCTACATTGATGGTACACATTATAAATATTAAAAAACTAAAATGATAATATATATTCAATCAATAAATTATTATATTTGGGTGGTTATTGACTTTGGTCCTTATAGGCCTACAAAGGTTATTAAAATTGTTGGAGTCCAAACTCCGACCTCACTAAAACAAGTAAGCCTTCCCACTAATGATCTATCACTAAGGTCAAATGCAACACGTTTGAAGCTAGCTCGGGTAGAAAGCTACTGTCATCTTGGAGGCATAATGATGTCTGTAACATGTCATCACCAATGCACCTTTCACCCTACCGAATCATATCGTGCCACCTGGTGTCACATATATCAGCACCTATTATTCGACCAATCAATTACATGTAATGATTACTTGATGGTACCATTGTAGTCCAAATAATGATAATTTGGTAAAGTCGATCTCAAGAACCAATCAAACCTAGGCCAATGGCACACATATTAAGGTATTTGACCTTGGGTGGCAAACTCGTGGGTATCTTGTCTATAAATAGGAATGTAATGATCCTCCCTGGGGACCAAACTCAATGCACTATCCCTACATATTTTCCAATTACTCCGATCAATACAATAACTTTTCCCTTTTATTATTTAAGCAATTTAATCTTACAAATTATCGATTAAGTTGACAAAAAAATGACCTTGTCATTTTTGACATCAATAGTTTGATGCTAAAAGCAAGGTCCACTTGTTTAAGCGGCCTATACTATTCCCATTCAATTCTAAAAAATGACAAATCCATTCTACACCCTCCATAAAAATATGATGGACTGTAGTTCAGCTTCTAGGAATAAGTCTCATACCAATGTCATCAGGACTAACGTTCCGCATAATCTCTAAATGAGGAACAAACCAATCGAGGGCGATAACCCTCTGCTCGCTATCATGAAGGAAATTGTAGAACGCTTGACAACATTTTATTCAGTTGGAACAAAACTAGGCTATCATCTCTCCCTTGGTAGACACGGAGGTGGAATTACCTGCAAGAGAAAGAATTGGACAACTTCCAACCAGAAGAAGTTTGCACTTCTCAGGAGAAGAGTCATCCAAAAGTAAGACTGATGAAGTAAGAAGTTCTCATCCAGCAATAGGGCGAACTAATATGAGAGCTGAGAGTGTGTTCGATAGGTTGGGTAATCAGCATTTACTAACAACCAAGGGTGAATGAGCTCAGTCCCCTCAAAAGAACTTCACCAAAAAATATGAACCTGAAATTAGTGCCTTGAGAAAGCGTATTACCGATCTTAAAGCAAAGTACAAATGTACTATTGAAGAGTACCTCAATAATCGTCACTCTCCTTTTACAGGAGACATACTAGCCAAACCATTACCTAAGAAGCTAAAAATGCCACAACTCACAGGGTATGATGGGGAAGGAGATTTCTTCAACCATTTGGAAAAATCAACCTCATGGATGGAGCTACAAGGAGCCAGCAATGCCATCATTTGAAGGGCTTTTCCCTTAACATTAGCAGACAAAGCCCATAGATGATTCAGAAGACTGCATCAAAGGTCTATCCGAAGTTGGATAGACCGCCTTCCTAGCTCAATTCGTAGGAGATGAGAAACGCATATCATAAATTCTTAAATCGAGTTGAGAAACACATAAGTGCTGAGGAAGTGACCTTAGTTCACGAAGATGGAAAGGTAGACCCCCACCAACCAGCTTAAACAAAGGATAAAAACACAGAAAATGGTCCTATGCTTGAAAGTAGGAAATATTGGAGAGAGAGAGAGAGAGAGAATGACCTCGTCGCTACTTGGAGATGTTCCAAGAATATCACCCCTTGAACACCACGTTGGAGGGGGTGTTTACACAAGTAGAAGATAAAGAAGTTTTCCGTAGATCTCTTTAGAAGAAGAAGAAGTACTCGATGGGAATCAACAAAAGCAAATATGACCGATATCTCAGGTTAGCTTGACACAACACGAATGAATGTAGGGATTTGAAGGAACAAATAGAGTCCTTAATCCAACGAGGTCAACTTCAAGAATTTATGGCAAAACTAGGAAAGGCCAAACAAAATCCTTTAATGCGATCACCTCTTCTCTATAAGTGAGAACGACTTATATAACTTTCTTCGCTCAATCAGCTAAGCATCTCCCACTAAGAACAGAGATCAAAATGCTAAAAGAGGAAACTAATGCATGGAAGGGTCCAGAAGGGAACGCCACAGATAAGCTAGGTATGCACGTGTTAGGTAGACCTACGACGCTGGACGATCTAATACAAAACCTGCCCTGACACCAAATATTAAACGGTTTGGATTCTCAAAAGAATACTTGGAATATTGTCAAATTAAAGTGATGCTCTAGTAATCACTATGCCTGTGGCTGGAGTTCGAATACGCTAAACTCTGGTGGATAATGGAAGCTTGGTTAATGTCTTTTATTCCAAAACTCTTGAGCAAATGGGAATACCATAAAGGTACATCTAACCCTGCCCCAAAAGGTTATAGGGTTTCGCTGGTGATCCCGTTGAAGCATGATGTCAAATTACTTTAATCGTAGAAGTAGGAAATGTTCCCTGTCAAAGGAAAACTATTGCTCACTTTGTAGTAGTGGACCTACCATCCAATTATAATGCCATAGCAATAAAGAGACAGTTGAGAAATGTCGGATTAAAATCTACCTCGAGAAAGGTATATCATCTGCCACACCTGTGGTATTTATGTTTTAAACAATTGATTATGACCTCGGCTCGTTGGACCTTCGAATCAAGTTTAAGGAAAAAGGAAGAGAGCCAGTTGAAGAGTTAGATAAGGTTTAAGTTAGCCAAGACAATCCCTAAAAAAGCTTAAGATAGGTCATGAATTGGCCCAACCAATAAGACCCCAGCCGGTATAATCCCTTCAATAAAATCTCGATATTTTTGCATGAAGTCATAAAGACATGGAGGGGATCGACCCCAAGATAGCTTTTCATAGATTAAGAATTGATTCCTCAGTTCGACCAAAACAACGACGCTACCCCTTGAACTCGAAGAGATACGAAGCTCTGAATAAAAAAGTGCATAAGTTACTTAACAGTGAGATTATCCACAAAGCAAATTACCCGAAGTGGATTGCTAACCCAACATTGATTAAGAAAAAAAATGGGGATTGGAAAGTATGCATCAATTTCACCGATATCAACGAAGCCTGCCCAAAGGGTAATTTTCACCTAAGGATCGACCAAATGGTCGATGCCTCAGTTGGACACGAGCTACTTATCTTTATGGATGCTTATTTTAGTACAATCAAATCCTGATGTATGAACTAAACCCGAAACATACTTCCTTCAACACTAATTGAGGTCTCTATTGTTACAAAACGATGCCCTTTGGCCTAAAAAATGTTGAACCAACATATCAACATCTTGTGAATGCCATGTTCTCTAAGCAAATTGGCCAAACCATGGAAGTATATGTAGACGATATTCTAGTCAAGAGCACGATAGTGAAGGACCACTAACGACACATAGTTGAGATGTTTGAAATTCTAAGGTTGCTTGTGTTGCAATACTTAAAATAAAATATTCTACAAAAAGGATGATTCAAAAGACCTGCTCTTAAGTAGTTTGAACTAAAGTTCCATGTGCTGCAATACTTAAAAAAAAATTTCATTTACAAAATGTTTCCCCAAAGGAAAAATTCAAAAGACCCGCTCTTAAACAGTCCGAGCTAAAGTTGCATGTACTACAAAACTTATACTAAAATTTTCCACAAAAGGGAAAAATTCAAAGGACCTGCTCTTAAGTAGTTCGAACTAAGGTTGTATATGCTGCTTCGACTAAAAAATTTCTCAAAAAGGAAAATCCGAAGGACCTACTCTTAAGAAGTCCGAATTATGGTTTCATGTCCTACAACACTTAGACTAAGATTTTCCTCAAAAAGGAAAATTCAAAGGATCTGCTCCTACGCAGTCCAAACTAAGGTTGCATATGTTGCAACACTTATACAAGATTTTCCTTTACAAAACTTTCCCCTAAAGGAAAAATTCAAAGGACATGGTCTTAAGTAATCTGAACTAAGGTTGCATGTGTTGCAACACTCAGAGTAAAATTTTCTACAAAAAGAAAAATTCATAGGACCTACTCTTAAGTAGTCGAAACTAAGGTTGCATGTGCTGCAACTAGGGATGTCAATTGGGCTCAGAGGATCGTGGTTGTGCTCGAAAAAAGCTCGAGTTGGCTCGGCTCGAGGCTTGTGGCACCGACTCGTGTGGCTCGGTCAGCCCGTATCACGACCCATTTTGGCCCATGTCTTTTAGCTGCCTTATAGCTGCTTGTAGGCTTCTTTTAAAAAACATGTTTGACTCAAGCCTGAGTGCAGCTCAGACAGCCCGTATCACTTGCTATTTTGGTCTATGTCTTTTAGCTGCCTGCAGGCTTATTTTAGAAAAATGGACTAAAAAAACTTTGAAAATTTCATGAATAAAAAAAAAAAGAGTCGGCTCGGTTGTCCATGGCTCAGCTCAGTTCGGGAAGGCCTGAGCCAAAAGCGCTAAATGAGCCTTGATTTTTTGACTAAGCTTTGGTTTAGCTCAAGACAAAAAAGCTCGAACCTTTTTTGCCCAAGCCTTGATCAATTTGTGACTTTTGGGTTGCGAGCCAGCTTGGATCGACCCATTTACATCCCTAGCTACAATACTTAGACAAAATATTTCTTGACAAATTTTTTTCCAAAAGTAAAATTCAAAAGACCTATCCTTGAGCAGTCCAACCTAAGGTCACATGAGCTACAACACTCTAACAAATATTTTTCTCTCAAAAGAAAAACCCTAAAGATATGCTTTTAAGCAATTTGACGAAAAAAAAATGACCACAACACAATCAAACAACCATATATTACAACTTAAAAGGTAACCATTCATTCATCCCATTCAAGAAACAATAAAATAAAGTCCTACTAGAAAAACCATAAATGTATGTTGCAATTCATTACAAACACCGATGTTAATAGACGAACTGTAGTCAATAATTAAGTTCAAGAAAGTACAAATCAGGCAGGTAGGGGTTGAGTTGATCTCGAGCATCTACATCAAGGTCTTTGTCTTCTTCCTAGTGTAGAGATGGTAACCCCTTTTACAGTAAATATTTCCTTCAAAGTGGCCCTTTGCCCATCCAAAGCTTCTTGAAGAATACCTACATCAAATCCAGGACGCATTCATTGGATGTGCTTGATTACTTCAACCAAGCTCATATTGTAGGCATCCTGAGCTAGGACGTCAAACTCAAGTGGCTCCCTCCACAGCTTGACTGCTTTAGCAGCTCTGGCATCAGCCTCCTTAGCTCGAATTTTCTCCACGTCAGTACGGGCCCTCTCCATGTTTTAGAATAGAGTTGTAGCCTGATTTTGGAGCTCCACCACCCTCCTCATTTCGGTTTTGACCTAAATAGAAAAAGGCCACATCTTAGCGAAATTACCAGATTATTCAATAAAGTAAAACAAAGGAATTTTACCTTCTTTACCACATACATCATGTATAAAAAAGATCGGTGGCAATGAAGCTTTGCTGTTATGTAGCCCGTGTCTATAGGTATACTTTCAAGGAACCTCTACGCTCTATCATTCCAACTTCGCGTAAGTAGGATGGTTGAATCCCTTATTGGTAGTGGTAGTGTTGCAACCCATTTTATATTGTCAAAGTCAATTGTTGAATTGTCAAAGTCAAGGTCAAATAGGGACTTAATTGTAGTAAATTATTTTCTTTGGGTTTATTTTGTAATTGATAATTTATGAAGGATTAAGATGGATTAAATTAAAGTCGGGGATACACTTGTTTATTTTATGAAGTTAAAGGACCAAATGATGTACTAAATGAAGGTTGGAGGACTTACTTATATCATTAGATGTTGAAGAATCTCCTTTGCAAAGCCCAATTATTTTACCAATTTAAACCCATTTTTCATTCCATTTNAAAGGACCAAATGATGTACTAAATGAAGGTTGGAGGACTTACTTATATCATTAGATGTTGAAGAATCTCCTTTGCAAAGCCCAATTATTTTACCAATTTAAACCCATTTTTCATTCCATTTTACACACACACACGCATCATAGAACCAGCAGATGAGAAGGTTCGAGAGAGAGAGAGACCGAGGGGAAAGGAAAGAAAGAAAGGAGAAGAAGGAAATATAGAAAGGAGAAGAATGGAAGAAGAAGAAGAAGAAGAAGAAGAAGAAGAAGAAAGAAGTAACTATTATTTTCCTCAATTTGGGGTTAATTTATCAATTTCTTCAAGAAGTAAAGGTATAATTTATGTTAAATTTCTAGGGTTTTAATTGGTTGGTTTAAATTTCAGATTAGGTTGAAGATATACCATTGTTAGTCCAAGTCTCTTGTTTGATTACCTTCCATTTACATCAAGGTAAGAAAATGTTATTTTTGGGCAAACCCTAGAATTTTTAATTAGATTCTTGCATGAGGTATGTTGATGGAATATTTATGTTGATGGAACATTTATTTGGAAGGAGGAATCATAACTAGAATATAAAAGTTAAGTGGATTG
>CAIGRN010059616.1:0-11694 GCA_903798345.1 Fraxinus anomala
AGACTCAAGTTTTAAAAGAACTTGTGACTCAATTATCTAAACTATCATCCTCTTCCAAAAAAAACATCAATACTATTGATAATCTAGAAGATCGATTTGTTGAAAGTGAAGAATCTCATATCAACAAATTAGGACAGAAAAATCAATAGTCAAAAGTTCCTCCTTACTATGCTCAACATTCTGCTCCTGATTTGCTTTTCGAAGAAAAAGCAAAATTTCAAACTTCTTTAAGTGGTGACTCTGTTGTTGAAGAGAATATAGAACATCATTCGACTTCTTGAAGTCATGTCTATGTGTTGGAAGACATAGATTTAAAGGAGTTGATCCAAAAACCTCAACTATCAATCTTGTTATCGGATTTATAGGCCAACTCAAACAATGGTGGCATAATTATCTTGATAACGAAGATAAACACCAAATACTAAATGCTCAAAATGATGAAACTGGTGAAAATGACATTTTTGTTGTTCTTATTTACAGTATCATCAAACATTTTATTGGAACACCCGTTGATGTTCTTGATAAACAATCCGATATTCTTATGAATCTTAGATGTTCAAAACTACACGATTTTCGGTGGTATAAAGACAAGATTTTAACTCGTGTTTTACTTCGAAAAGATTGTAATCAATCTTATTGAAAAGAAAGATTCATATCTGGACTTTCAAAGCTCTTTGCAGAAAGAGTTAGAAATTCTATCAAAAGTTAGAAAAATACTAATATCCCATATGAAGAACTTACAAATGGAGAAATTATTCATTTTATCAATAAAGAAGGTCTTGCTCTTTACAATGATCTTAAACTCAAAGTCAAATTAAAATCAGAAAGTCCTAAAAGCCGTAGAGAGCTTGGATCATTCTGTGAACAATATGGCCTTGAGAAAATTACTTCCCCTTCTTTTTCAAAAACAAAAGGAAAGAGTTTTTATAGGAAAAAAATATAATTTTCAAAAATAATTTTTTTTTTCAAAAATCTTCTTAATTCAAATTTTTTTTCTAGAAAACGATTTTCAAAGAAGAAATTTTCAAAAAAATTCCAATGGTATTTGCTGGAAATGCAAACCATCACGGCATTATTCCAATAAATGTCCTACGAAAGTTAAGATTAATAATCTTCAAATTGATGAAGATATTAAACTTGAACTTCTAAATTTAATCAATTCTTCAGAAGAAGAAGAATCTTCTAATTCCGAATTAGAAATGGTTCATGAACATCAAAAAAAATTTGATGTTGAAACTAGTTCTAATTCCTCATCTTCTTCAATCTAAGGAACTTTGTGGATGTAAAACCATAAACATCCTTACTAAAGAAGAGGAACTTATTCAAGAAATGGTTGAAAAAAATTAACAATCCTCAACTAAAGAAAAAGTTCAAATCTCTTCTCCCTTCAAAATCAAATGATCCTTTAGATGAGCCTCATAGTATTTTTTTTCAAAGTTGAATCTTCAAAGTCTTCTACTTCTTATTTGAGATCAGAGATAAATGAGATGAAATCTTAGATTTCCAATCTTCAAAATCAAATGAAAGATGTCCGTATGGAGGTTGTTCTCTTAAAAACAAAACAAGAGAATCAAACTGATTCTTCAGATGAAGAAGATATTCTTTCTCAATCTTCTAAAAAATCTGTTATTCTTCAAATTGAAGAAGAAAGTGTTAATGTTTTTAGCCGTATTCAACTTTAAAAATGGTATTTCAAAATGACTATTATTATCAATAAAGAGTTTAAACTTGAAACTAGAGTCTTAATTGATTCTGGTGATGATCAAAATTGCATTAGGGAATGATTGATCCCTACAAAGTATTTTGAAAAAACCACTGAGCGTCTATATGGTGCTGATGGAAAAAAGCTTAGTATTCAATATAAGCTTTCAAAAGCTCATGCTTGTAATTCAAATATTTTCTTTAAGATTATATTTTACCTTGTTAAAGATTTAGACCAAGAAGACAAATTTATCATTTTCAAACTAATTAAAAAGGTTTAACTACAAATACTTTTGGTCAAGAAATTACTTTCAAATTTACAAATCCTCATTCTTACAAAGATATTAATATTTTTAAAGAAGCGTCTATTTCAAAAATTATTAATAATGTTAATTTCAAAAAACAACACGTTCAATTTTTAAAAGAAGAGATAAGATTTCAAAGAATCAAGGAACGGTTAAAAGATTCCTCCATTATTGCAAAAATCTCTATTTTTCAA
The DNA here is from genome assembly GCA_903798345.1 of Fraxinus anomala. NCBI lineage: Eukaryota > Viridiplantae > Streptophyta > Magnoliopsida > Lamiales > Oleaceae > Fraxinus > Fraxinus anomala. Next base: position 2,201 of record CAIGRN010059616.1, read on the forward strand.
AAGCATATCGGGAAGAGATATACTCCACTATTTCAAATGCTTTTTGGAAAAGGAAAAAGCATGTTGTGTCTCTACCTTATACACACGATTTTCATGAATCAAATATTCCTACCAAATCTCGACCTATTCAAATGAACAAAGAATTACTTGATCTCCGTATCAAGGAAATCAATGGTTTACTGCATAAAAACCTTATCCGACCAAGTAAATCACCATGGAACTGTTCAACATTTTATGTTAGCAATTCCGTTGAGACTAAACGAGAAGCCCCTCAGCTTGTCATCAACTATAAACATCTCAATGAAGCTCTTCAATGAATTATATATCTATTACCTCAAAAGAAAGATCTTTTGAACATATTATTCAAAGTTGTCGTCTTTTCAAAATTTGATATGAAGTCAGATTTCTGGCAAATACAAATTAAAGAAGAAGATAGATGCAAAATTGCTTTTAATGTTCCTTTAGGTCAATATGAATGGAATGTCATGCCATTCGGCCTAAAAAATATTCCTTCAGAATTTCAAAAAATTATGAATGATATTTTTAATTCTTATTCATACTTTGTAATTGTTTACATTGATGTTGTTTTAATCTTTTCAGAAAGTTTAGAACAATATTTTAAGCATCTCAATATATTCATACATGTCATCAAAATTAATGATTTAGCAATTTCTGCTAAAAAAGTTGTTTTATGTCAAACAAACATTAGGTTCTTAGGGAATAATATTCATGCAGGAAACCATTACACCCATTCAAAGGAGTCTAGATTTCACTAATAAATTTCCTGTTGAAAATAGCTTTCAAAGATTTTTAGGTTATGTCAATTATGTAGGTGACTTTATCAAAGAGAAAAGGATCCTATGTGTCCCTCTTTTCGAAAAACTACAAAAGAACCCTGCCCCATGGAGTTACGGGCATATAGTGGCAGTGCAAAATGTCAAAAAAGCTGTCAAAAGTATTCTGTGTTCATCAATACTTGACCCACTGCCTCTATTTTTGTTGAAACTGATGCGTTAGACATTGATTTTGATGGTGTTCTCAAATAGATTCCAAAACTGTCTAGTCATGAACAGTTAGTCAGATTCCACTCAGGTGTCTAGACTGGTCCTCAAAAGAATTATTCTACTATCAATACAGAAATTTTATCAATTGTTTTATGTATTTCAAAATTTTAAGATGATTTAATTAATAAAAAAATTGTTTTAAAAACTAATTGCAAAGTATCCAAAAATGTTTTCAAAAAAAAGGTCAAAAATTTTGTTTCCAAACAAATCTTTGCTAGATGGCAAGCTATTTTGTCATATTTTGATTTTGAAATCCTATATATATATATATATATATATATATATATATATATATATACACACACACAAGGATTTTCAAACTTCCTTGCAAACTTCTTCACAAGAGAGTTCTTACAAAAAAGAGGAAATTGTGAGAAAAATTAGAGAGAGATTCAAATTGAGTGAGATATTCAAACAAGAAAATATGAAATCCTCTTTTTCAAAGAAGAATGATAAGAAAAAGATTCAAATTTCTATTTGTTCAATAGATAATTATATTTAAAATTCATTCAAAGGTTTCAAATTTGCTGAGCATAGCTTATCTACCTTTCAAAAAACTACTCTAGCTTCAAAAAGCTCATCTTCTCAAATTAAGAAAATCCCTCAATATTCTTCAAATTTTAAAAAAAAAAACCCTCCAAATAGGATCTGAAAAATTACTAGATATCAATCATCCTTCATCTTTTCAATATTTTAGCAAATCTATCTATATTCCTGTTTTTGATATGGAAACGTCTTGGATCCATAGGTATTCATCTTTAGAAGAATGCCTTCAAAATATTTTTCCCTCAAATTTTCAATATTTTCCAAAAAATATAAAAAATCCAGAGCTTATTATGAAACTATCCTTGTCAAATCTGGATCAGCTATAATAACTCATACTCCAAATCAACAAGAGAAAAATTATATTGATTTTTCTAAAATTTCAATTCAAAAGGTACTGTCATTTGAAGACTGAGGACATAACCCATGAAAAGAGAAGTGAATACATCTCTCAAAAGACGATTCATTCAAATCTCTTTTCAATTAATTTGATTACCAAGAAGCGTAGTTTAATATATTTTACTTTAGACCAATTACCCATTCTTGATTTATACTTTTCATCAAAATTGTTTTAAAAAATGGTTCGAATATTTTGAACTTGAAGAAAATATTTAACTCAATCATACTTTTCAAGGATTCAAATGTTTCAAAAAAGAGGCAAAAACCCTTTTAAAGTCACAAGAAAATCTTTTATTCCAATTTGTTCATAATTTAAAAGCCTCGTGGATATTTTGTTGGGACTATCAAATTGTTCAAAAACCAAGATCTGAATATCATGTTAAAAAATTTGTTCGGAGACTCAAAATCAAATGGTGGTCAAAATTTCATATGACAAATCGCTGCCAAAAAGTAGTAAATTCATGGATTTAAGAACAGAGACATTCCAAAATTATCCAAAAAGGAACTTGACAAAAGTGCTAACTTCCTCACTAAAAAATCAAGATTATTGGCTATTTTAAGCCAATGTAAAACTCCTGAAGAAGTGCAAGTCATTTCAAAAAGAATTGCTGCTCTTGTAGAATCTTTATAAAAATAAAAGAAAATTCTTCTTAAGCAGATTTATCAGATTATGAACAAAGCAACGAATGTATGTGCTTTGGTTTAGAAAATATTAATTATTTAATTGAAGAAGAAATTCAAAAGAATACTCCTTCAAAATAATTATATGAACCCAGTTATCTTAATGAACTAAGAAAATTTCGGGTTCAGAAATCAAAATATACCCTTTTCAAAATGTGAATGCCACCAAATAAGCTATTATTCCTCCCCTTGCCAATATAAAAAATGGACAAAAATTTTTAGTATCTTTACTAAAGAAAATTTCAAAAAGAAATAGAAAAGCTGGTGGATAATTGTCAATAATTTCAAAAGTTGGTATGCCATTATCAAAAGATTTGATACAATTGTCAAAAATTGGTATACCATTATCAAAAAGTGAGGTACAATTATTAAGAGTGGTTGGAAGACAAAGACAAGTGGTTGTCTTTTGAAAATAGTTGATTGTTTTTCAAAATTCCTTTATCAAAGTTACATTGGTTTCAAATCCGTACTTAAGATTTCAAGTATAAAAGAAGACTCAAGATGGGAGCTCTCCTCAAGTGTAATAGAGTGGGAGATTGAACACTTCATGAAAGTTTTTATATTATCATTGTAATTTTTAAGCTCTCTTTAAAAATTATTTCAATTGTAATTTTAAATTTTGAGTTTCAATTTTCACATTGTAATTTCAAATTATTAAATCTCATGGAAACAATGAATTTATTGATATAAAAATTTGAAATTACAATATAAAGATTGATATTTGAAGATTAAAAGATTGAAACTTGAAATTGAAAATTAGGAAAGTTTAAAAATTACAAGGATAATTAAAAACTTTCTTGTTATTTGAAAAATCAATTTTTTATATGAGTGATTCTAAATCTAATTAATTTAACTAATTTAACTCTATGGATGCAGACATGCGATGTTGAACACTTTAAACTTAAGATTAAAATTTTAAAGGCTAGAAGTACAGTTGACTTCACCTAAATCTTTCACCCTAACTTCTCGTGTCAAGGTTGGCAATATTTCGCACGAGTACTCAGCCAATTTCTCTATTTTAATTAATACTCTCTCGAGATGAACCAATCATATTTGGCTAAGTGAACTAGTTATATCTATGTGCTGATTCCAACCTAGCAAATGGATTCAACATCAAGAAATCCATACAATGATCGAACGAACCAAAGATATGTATCTCTACATTCTTCCTAAATTAATGGTCAAATAAACTCAATGGTAAAAAAACAATGCTCAATAATTAAATAACAATCTAACACTTGATAATTGAAAGTAAGGATTCTAACTAAGTTCCATCTAAAGCCCAAACTAAAAATTTAGTCACATCATCACTGAACAAGAGAAACTCAAATAATAATTAGAAGACATCACCGTATTTTGATAAAAAAAATATTTATGTCTCAAACTTTTTTCATCACATTCTTATACTCAAACTAACATAAGTTGTTCATGATTATGGTTTCTTTCCATTTATTTAAATTACAGTAATAAGACTCATTAGTCCATTGTAATTCTAAGCAAGAGAAATAATAATGTGAAAATGAGATTAATATTTGACCCTCATTTTATTAGTAACTGATTCTGTTACAAGTGTCATGCTTTATGTACATCTTGATAGCTTGTGGCTAGCTTGGACGAATGAGCGATTTTCATTTATTTTATGTGAACATTTTATGCCTCAATTCATCTCATATATTGCTAAATGCTTTGCTGGAAATTCAATAAGGTTTGCAGCTTATTTTTTGGGTAAACAAATAGTCCTCGAAGTCCAGTTTTAAGATTCATATTAATTCTAGGACTTGTTAATTCTTGCGCTGCTAACATATTGTTGTTTGCACATACTTTTCTTCGTTAAGTGGTAGATGACGTGGGTCATTTTGAGGGGATGCGCTATGATTGTTGTAGTTATTTGCGTGCGTTGTTGGATCTTTTTGCGTGAATTTAGATCGGTGGTCTATATGTATTTAATGTGCGTGTCAGATAGGTCTAACAACGTTCATTCTTTTTGAATTCTTAATTAGGAGTCTTTTACTATTCAATGGCTACGTAGCCTATGTAATTCGATCGACTGTAATTTGTCTAAGCATGCAATCTAATGGTTCACGTTTCCTTTCGGAGCCTATAAATACATTATTTCTCTTTGTGGGTTTCTTTCTTATTTCTTCTATATTCACCATTTTTAGCAACTTCATATTTTTTCCTTTGTCATCATGTCTTTTCAGAGTGACAAATATTTCCCAGGACTCTGAATTGAAGGTCTTAGACTTAGGAATTCGTCATTTGATGCACCTTCTTTGTTCCAGAACTTCTTGACTAGGGTGGTAGTTCTTAACCTAAGGTTGATGAGGCTCCCGAGACTTCGACTGCTAGTGATAGAGAGGCTTTTGAAGCCTTAGAACCTTTTTCTAATATTACTGAGAAAGGTGAAATTCGAGACCGCTTTGGTGTCCCTGATACAATAGAATTGATTTTTCCTAGGCAATTCCAAACTGTGGATTGCCCTCCATGATTGTATAGCTATCCATAAGCATTCGATGAACATGGGGCTCAGACTTCCTTTCTACCCTTTTTTCGTATCGCATTTTTCTTCTTTTAATATTGCTCTTACCTAACTTACCCCGAACAGGCAGGGCTATATGATCAGGTTGTTTTTGTTATGGAATATTGTGAGCTTGAGGGAAGAACTTTCTGTGGATTTTTTTTCCATTTATCATTTTGTGAAAGCAGGGAATACATTGTACCCATAAAAGGTGTACTACTATCCTACTCCTCGCTCCTCCAAAACATGTCTAAAGCTCATTATCACTTCCAATAAAATACTAAATTGGAAGGAGAGCTTGTTCTTTAATCACAGTAATTGGGGGCTACATCATATGATCCTCACTGTACAGTGGTTATGCATTGTCTTTACGGCGAATCCTGGGAGTATCTTTCATGTACCTATTTTTTGATTTTTTATTATTTTATTTAATTGTGCTCGCATAGATAAACTACCGACTCCCCTTCAAGGTCAGACCCTCAAAGAACTTCGTACCTTGGTAGCACCTATTCTCAATTTGGGCTCTAAGGCCCATGAAGCTGAGAGGCTACTAAGCTCCTCCAATCCAAATATCCACGATCCTAGTATTCAGATCATTCAGGGTAAATCAATGCGTTAGTTTCCTTATTTCAAAGGACTCTTATCTTGGAAAATATTTAATTTGTTTGTTTATGTAGTGCAAACTGACTTGGATGCCACTACTTCAGTGATCCCTAAGTGCTAGAAAATTGTTGCATCTCTTCATTCCAAGAAATTAGTCCACGAAGATTTTGGGAGTTCTAAAGAAGTATCTCCATAGGTGGTCAATTTTTGGTCAGAACGATCCCCATCAAATGTATCTAATATCGGAGCTTCAGGATCTTCGCTTGTGAAATTTGTGTCTCATTCTTTACCGGGTCCAACTAGGGTTCCTAGAAAAAGAAAAGCCACATGTGGGTCTATGACCTTTACAAATCCCAAAGGCTCTTACTCACCTCGGGGTTTTACTCCGAGTCTCAAGTTTCTATTCATTCCTCCTCATGATGATGTATTAGATGTGGGGATTTTGTCGACGTTCTCTCCTTCTATCTCTCAGATGGCGAAGACCGTGTATGCCTATTTCAATCGTCTTGAGAGAAACTAGTAGAAGAACTTCGTTCTGAGAGGGGAAAAATTATTAATGCCCCAGCTTCAACGAGCTGCAGTCTTATCTCAAGATTAGTAGTCTGATTACGAGGCTTACATCTTACGGATGAGCAGCATAGAGAAAATCTTTGACGAAGAGGTGCGTACTTTTAGAAAAGATAAAGGAGTTCGATGGCTAGCTGAATATATATAAAGAGATGAGTAAAAGTGTCGAAACTTTTGCTGTGAAGGAGGCTTCCTTAGTAGGTGATGCTAAGAAGATCTCATTGGATCTAAAATTGGCCAAGGAAGAGGACACAACCTATGTGGTAAGGACAGAGCATGACATTTTGTCTTAGAGAGGAGTTCCAAATGACTAAATCTAAGCAGGAGGATGCCTTTATGGAACTTGATAATACAAGGAATGAGATAGTTGTGCTTCGCGATAAATTGAAGAATATTGAGACAAGATTAGTAGTTGCGGAGTCTGGCCTTTCTAGAGCAACTGCCCAAAGGAAAAATCGGTTGAGGATGCTATGCAGTAAGGGAAAACAAAGTGCTTGATATTATGAGAAGATTTCACCTCGAATGAAATATGGATTTCATGGAGGCTCATGAAGATGATGTTGAAGACATCCTTTCTCTTGAGACTCGTCTGTTAGCCTTCGGGACTTTGGACTCTCCGTCCATTCATGTCGATCCTTCTCAACAAATGGACTCTCCGACGATTCTCTAAGTGGGAATATGGCTACTAATGAGCTTATTGACACTTTTATTCCTGCTTCTTCAAAAGCGAAGGTACTCTCAGAGGGCGAAGCTCAAGTTAATCGGATGATCTGATTTTTGGAAATTTTTAGTTCTTGGTTAATTAAGATATCTTATTGTCTCATTGCCTAGTAATATTGAAACTTCATTCATTGCTTGTAGAAAACTGTTTTTTTTTGGCAATTTTATTAGTAAAATATAATTGTTTATGTCGTACGAATTCGCTCATTTGGCACTCTTTGAGCTCGCAATGCTTTACTTATTTAATATTTTAGTTATGCTTCGCATAGATGCATTTATAACGAGTTAATATCAACAATAGAATCTATTGTTCTTGTACTGATTTCATATATTTTTTTTTCAATGCCTCTTTCCAAATGAAACTTTATTAAATTATCGTAACATATAAGGGGATATTAATTACTATCTTATCCCTTGCCAGGACTTTTTAATGCATAAGTACTTCGCGAGCTATTACAATATGTCATGATATTTAGAAGTAAAAGGATGTGGCCTCGTCCTTTTTAATAATAATTTCATTTGGGTGAAAATTAGCCCTCGTGTTTCTTTGGTAGGATAATTCTTGCCTTCAGCTGAAATTCCTTTGACGGGAAAGATCTCATCTTTAACTAGAATTTTCTTTGGGGAAGATAGTCTTGCCTCTGATTATCTATGGCATGATAGACCTTGCCTGGCAGGACTGGTTTTGCCTTTTGTTATCAATCCCCATTTTTGCGACCTTATTTTAGGCGCAGTACCTTTTTTCGATTGTTTTTATTGCTCATGTTTCACTTATTACTTGCTAAGTTATCTTTACTAGAAAATAGGTTTTTCACTTTACTCTTCACAGTATCAAATATTTTCTTTCTTAAATAAGGATTTTCAAGTACGTGTTTTTTTTTTCCTCATTTTCAGCTTTATTACCAGGATGATTTGTTCCTTAGGAACCAAATCCTTTTATTCTGATGACATGTTTTACCATGAGTGTCCAGGGTGTTAATTGGATTAAAGTATTTTCAGATGAAATATTCGTGGAGTTTGCTTTCGAAAGATGGCTAGCGCCATTGCGAGTTATTTCCGCTCGCCTTCCAAATACATCGCATTTGGGGATATTTATTATCTTGTATTATTATTAAATATAATTTAAAGAGATGAAGTTGTTTATGATTGCCTTTAGAATCCAATTTTTTCTTAGTGTGGGTTTCCTAGGTACTTGGGAGTGTGTATTGTGTGTGCTCTTCATACATTGTGAGACAGTGTGTCCTTGCTTATTCCACTTTTTATCTGGACATGAAAGCTTTTAATTTCTCGAAGTTATAGATATGTTTTCTGATTGCATCTCATCTTGGCGATTTTAAGCACTTCGAAGCATTTATATATATTATTATTATCTCTGGTGCGATGGACTTTGCAAACTTTTAACTTCTATTCACCAGGAGGTAGGTATGATTTGTTTGTAGACATGAACCGTCCCGGATCACCTTAGCGGACCCGAAACGTAATGTGCGCCGATGATATATGCTGACTAAATGCCAGATCCACCATCAAGAATAACTATGAATTACTACTAAATATGCGCTAAATAAGATGCTTATGAACAAATAATGCAATGGACCTAAAATAATTACTTCGTGCTTTATCAAATGAATCATATCACTTAATATGTCGTATGTCTATCACTTTGAAATCATCAGGCCCCTCTAGCTATAAAGAACCAATTGCTAACTATAAGAAAAATCATGAAAAATATATGAGTTGATAGCTGAGTGAGTACAGAAGTTCGAAAAGAATTATACTTTCTCATTTATACATTTTTATCGAAAATCGAATTAACATCATTTAACAGTTCACATTATAACAACTTATAATGAGAATCAAGTTGTGAAACATCCTCATAACCCTATAAAATATTATCTCATAGTTGTGATATAATCATCTTCTATATCCATACTATAATATCATCACAGCAAATGTATGGAAAAATCCACAAATTATACTATGACTAAAATTTGTAATTTAGTCATACGCGTATAGACCGTTCCCCTGGTTAATAAGCATTCCGACACGAGCCTGGTGCCCCTTCAGTGAACGGAAGCAGTCTCAATCATAATCAATTCTAGAACATGGCTAAAACCCGTCAGTAAACTATATGTACACGATCAAGACCCCTTCATCCACAGTCAAGACCCCTCAATGTAGTATAGAACATGGCCAGGCCCCTTAGTGAACTAGAAAAAATATATAATCATAGGTACTTTTCTGGCGATCTCAATATCCCATATATCATACATTTCAATTCACAAATAACCCATATACAATCTTTGAAATTCCTTATATATATATATATATATATATATCATAATGAAAGAATATTTCCACAATAATCATGTAATTTGACAAATAATTCACATAATTGCATA
>CAIGRN010059642.1:0-19758 GCA_903798345.1 Fraxinus anomala
CGGTCCATTCGTTCATTACTAGGTTTGCAGAGAGATTCAAAGTAACTAGATTCTTAAGACCAACGACATGCCGAAAAATTCATCATATGTTATTCCAAGAAATGAAAAGCAGAGTATTACCAGACTAACAGCCTCCTCTTCAGATTCACTGCCATCTGATTTATCCTCTGGATTATCTTTCAGCTGTTCATCAACTTCATTCCCAATCATAAACCCAAATCCGACTTTCTGCAGTCCTCTCTCTGCAATCTGCAAAAATGCCATTCTTTTCTGCTCATTCCCCTTTACCCTGTCTAACTTCTTCTTCAGTGACTCTTTTTCTGCCAAAGCAATCCTAAGCAAGCTATTGATATCCCTATTTTCTTCTGTTAAACTTACTACCCTATTCTCCAATTCTCTATTCTCTTTTTTCACCACCTCCTTGTACTCACTCAGTTTCCATTCAACTTCATCAACAAGCCCTGAAACCACCTTTAATTCCAATTCTTCAACATAGCAGGGTTCTATGATCAGTCTGTGACCACTGGATGCCGAAGGTGCCCTTGAGGTTATCTCATAGTTTCTACCGGGTGGAGATGATGACTCTAGTGCGTGAAACTGGGATGATGAAGGTGCCTTTTGAGTGATTTTGTAGTTTCTACAGGATGGAGATGATGGGTTCCATTCGTGATCCCTTGGGGTAATCTCAAAGTTCCTTAGGTGTGGAGAAGATGGGGTGGGCCCATGAATTTTTCTTCTATCCTCGGCCAAACTCTCAATGATCCTTACTAAACCGTTCTTCACCAATTTTATGACCCCAAAATTCTTTGTGGGTGAAAGCCCATTTTTCACACTCTTTTCTTCCTTCATCTCCCCATCATCCTCTCTTGTCATTCCCTCCATTTCTCCAACCAAAACCTCAACTTTATGAATCTCATTGCGAAGAGAATCTCTTTCTTTAAGGGCACCTTCCTTTTGCTGTTGGACTTGGATAAACTCTTCTTCTCTTTTCGTCAATTTCAATTCGAGATTTTGATTTGATAAACGTAGGCCTTCCAGTTCTGCAACAAAAGAGCTATTCTTTAACTGTAGTTCATGAAAATCATTGGAGAAACTGGGGATTATAGGCGGTGTTGGTGGATCCTGGACTTCGATTTTGTTATCATCGTAATCGGGTTCCATGGTTTCCATAATTCGTGTTCGAGATTTCCATTTTATTAACAGAGATGGGGTAGGGATACCCTAACTACCAGTCAAGAGTGAACAAGGGAAGAACTGAAGAAGGTCAGGTTAGATTACCAGTAGGACATTGCTCAAGTGAGCGCATTGGCGCGCAAAACGAAAATAGAAAACAACGGAAATTTGCATCATTAGTTCCACATCTATTATACCAATAGCAATTTGATCTCTATCTTTTAATTATTTACTGCAGTCATTAAGACCATCTCAAGTGGTGCAATTTGGTGTAGACCAATGAAGATGGTCTTCACCAAAATTTATTTTAAATTATTTAATTAAAAATTATATTATTACTAAAATCGTTACATTAAATTATATTTAATGAACTAAAATATTGTATTTATTAATAAATTAAAAAGCATTAAACAAATGCCATAATTAAAAAAAATTACATTGAATTCAAAAAATTAATAAATGAACAATTTTAATTTACTGTATCAATAATTATTATTTATTACTTGATTAGAATTTAAAAATAAATATTAAATAAAAATAACCATCACATTAAAACAATGTGAATAAATTAAAATAAATTATTTCTAAAAGATAAATAATAATAATAATAATAATAATAATAATAATAAAGGATATAGATAGAATAAAAAATTGTTGTAAAGGGAAAGAGAGGATAAATGGAGAATATTGAAAAACTCCAACTTAGTGTTTCACCAAATTTGGTGTAACACTATTCATCTCATCATATTTGTCTAATCATTGGAGAGCTTTTTACCTCAAATTTGATGCTTTACACCCAATTTGCCTCACAATTAGAGATGGTCATCATTCATATCTTTGTTAAATCAATCATGTCACTTTTTACGTTGTGTCACGTGGCAACATATCATTAGACAGTTAAAAAACAGTTTCATTAATCAAATACAAAGATGATGTTAAGCATAATGTATAAATGTGATATACAAATAGATTTATCCCCGTTAAATTGTAACGTGGAACTTGCATACGTGTCTTGCTTCAAAATCTTGTTAAGTAAAATTCAAATTAAGAAGCAAAACCTAGATTTATAGAATTGGATATACAAGCGTTACGTGAAAACATTGGATTGGGAACAACTCTTATGCGTTACTNTAGATTTATCCCCGTTAAATTGTAACGTGGAACTTGCATACGTGTCTTGCTTCAAAATCTTGTTAAGTAAAATTCAAATTAAGAAGCAAAACCTAGATTTATAGAATTGGATATACAAGCGTTACGTGAAAACATTGGATTGGGAACAACTCTTATGCGTTACTGTCTTTTTCAAGCAACAATTATTATACTCTCTTTGTTTTGTCTGTTTTAATAATGTTGTTTATAAATTTTTAATCGGATAATTTTGTGTTATAATCTCATATCATGTACTCTTTTTGTTCCCATAAAGATATGCTTACTTTCTTTTTTTGTTTGTCTTAGTCATTTTCTTTGTCGAGAGTACAATTATTTTTTTAAATTTTCTAATATACCTCTATTTAATTTTTATTATCAATAAATATAAATTATTGATATTTCATTATTTAATGTTGGGGTATATTAGAAAAATATAAAAAAAAAATTTATATTTCCAACTATATTAATTATATTCTCTTAATATGTGAAAACGAAAGCAAATTTATCTTTGTGAAACATGGGGTTATATGATTAAATTCAGACAAGATAACATGATTTGCTACTAATTTTTTTGGTTACTTTGCTTATTGTCTATCAAGTACAAACATGAACGTTTGGTTTAGTTAAAAAAGTTAGATTTAGATCTTGTTTGATCCCTATTTTTTAAAAAATATATTTTTTTCACTCTTCTTTTCAATTATATATTCTCCAATAAAATAATATTACACATAATCCAAAAACTTTTCCTTCATTTTTATCCACGCGTTCTCTATCAATCTACTATTTCAAAATACATTATACCTAAAAAAAATGGGGCTCAAACATGCCCTAAAATCTAAGTTAAAGTCACATGTTTAATCGCACATTTTATAGAATTAGCAAATTTTCATTAACATTATTTTAATTAATACATCTTATTCTTGATGAATATCAAAAAATTCTATTAGGATTTAATAAAAAGATGTATTTGCCATTAGTACTTTTTTAATATGCAATACAAACAAATCACCAATATTAACAAAGGGATTAGGAAGATCAAAATAAAATCGATATCGATCAAACATAGACAGTAATGTACCGGAGATTTTCGAGAATTGAGACGAACTTGCCTCCAAATTGTAATGTGGATTCAAATTTTTATGAAACTAAAATGTTAACTTAAAACTCAACAATAAATGGTAAATAATATGTAATATTTTTAAAATATTTATATTATAATAAGTCCCTATTTGGTAAAATTTATTTTTCTCCAAACTTATTTTTAACGATACATTCTTCCGATAAATAATTTTGCATGCATATTCATAATATTTTCCTACTTTTTAACTATACATTATTCAAAAAAATAATTTTTCACAAATCTATTATAAGAAAATCTACGTCAAACAAGTTCCAAATAACGAGGCTGAGAACATCTTAAATGATCGCTAAAATACTAGCCTTGCGATTTTATTTTCCTACTTTTTAATCATACATTCCTCAAAAAAAAAAATAACTTTTCACAAATCTATTATAAGAAAATCTAGGTCAAACAGGCTCCAAATAACAAGGCTGGTAATATCTTAAATGATCGCTAAAATGCCTTGCGATTTTTAAAGGCAAAAATATTAATCAAATACACATATTCTAGTTCAATCATTTCTTTCTCAATTGATAGTCAATCCATTCAATATTTTTTGGAACATAGTTGATCGAATATAAGTCCTAATCAACTTTAATTTGAAGAAACTTATTTTGGTAGATGCAACTTTAACTGGTACAATTAACAAAATTTTGTAAGCAATATAAGAATTTGGGAAATTATGATCAATTTTCTTCAAATGATGTAGCACATCAATTATTATTATTATTATTATTATTATTATTTTATTTCTCTTGATAAATAGTACTTCAAGAATGTCAACTCCTAACATAAATCATAGTTCCCTGTGCACATAGATATGAAAGTGACAAAAATAAATTTTGTGTAAACAAATTGTCGTGAGGTGAAGAGTCTTCGAATATTTTCCACAACTCTCTTAGTAAAACAGTCGTGCATTAAATTAAATTTTAACAAGAGTAGGTGTATAAAAAAGTAATGTTTTTATTCCAAAATTTGATGTTGAAATTATTTAAAAAAATAAATAAATAAATTTGAAAGATTGAGTTAGGTGTTAAGCACAGTGCCACACTTAGAAATAACTTTTATATCTCGTGTGTGAGAAAATTAATGTATATAGAATTATGTTAAAAGGATAAAATATATAAATAAAACTAAAGATTGGGAATTGAAATTTTTTATTTTAAAGGTTGGAGAGAAATATTTAAGATTTATTAAAGATTAAGGACTAATTGTACAAAACTCTCAAATATTAAGCCTATGTTTGAGCTCCATTATATAAAAACTCATTTTTCTTCAAATCATTTCTAAACACACATTCTTTTAATAAAATAACTTTATGCGTAAACTCAAAATTTTTCCTACATTTTAAGCGTATATTCTCCAAAAAATTCATGTTACAAAACTCATTATTTAAGAAAATAGGGCTCAAACACGTCCTAAAATAACGTAAAAAAATATTTCGGAAATCGAACCCATATACATAGTAAAATACTAAAATGTTTAACGCACACCACTATACTACAAGTTCTTTGTTGTTATTTAACTAACGTTGGAATTGAGGCAGGAAGCCCCCATCGAGGCCATCCTCGAACCAAAATTTTATTAAAAAATTTCACACTCATAATTTCCATTTTTGCTCTAATCTGTCTTGTAAATAGGGTGCTGTCTATATGATTTTGTATCATCGTTGAAAAGAGAGACGTTGGAAAAGTTAGAGTGCAATTTTTTCTTATAAATTTATTTTTATCATAATGAATTACTGCAACGATGAAAAATGACATAGTCTCACGTCTAGACGAACCTCCATAAATCTTGCATATTCTCAAGATCATCGATAATCAATGACCGTAATAGTCGGATCGTTTATTAATATTTATTTAAACAATATTATAATTTTTTTTCAATCTATAAGTAAATGAACTAAAATCACAAATTACAATTTTTCAATCTATCTTCAAGTTTCAATTTCCAATTTTCAACACCAATTTCTCAGTTAACGTCCGTTTGATAGGCAAAAGTGGAAAGAATTTTAATTTCATGTTAGTTGAAAAATAAAAATTCAGAAAATCCATAGGAATTCGTTTTACATGAAAACAAAGAAAATGCAGCTTAACGTGGTTATATCTTGAAATTCGATTTCTATTTCCATGTTAAAATCAAAGAGCCAAAGTGGAATTCGTTTTCCTCATATATGACATTTTCCATGGAAAACGTAGCAATCAAACTAGGCCTTATAACAAATTACAAATTTTCAATTTATTATTTATCACAAATTACAGTCCACATATTCACAAATTCTTCAATTTTCATAAATCATAAATCTCAACAATAGACTCACAATCATAAAACATATATCATAAATCAATGGCAACAAAAACTGAACTAAAAAAAACATAAAAACAATAAAAAGAGGCTCACACAGCGACAACAGGCAGTGACAGAGGCACCTTTGTATGTTTTTTGCAGAATGCAATTTGTCGTATCACGCATGGTGGTGGCACGTCGGGTACAATTCAAAGTAGCAGTGGATAATTGGCATAATTAATAAAAAAAAAAAAAGAAAAAAAAAAGCTTCTCCAAAATAATTCAAAATAATTGTTCTTTCTCTTATTTTTAACTATACATTCTTTAATAAAATAATATTACACGTAAATTTAAAAAAAAAATCTTATTTTAAATTATATATTCTCCATCAAAATACTATTTCAAAATACATTTTCATAAAAGTAAAAAAAAAAAAAAAAAAATTGGAGCTCAAACGAGCTCTTAATAAATAATTAAAAAAAAGGCCAAAGTCGAACAAACTATCTCCCCTAGTACATTCCGCTTCAAGCTTCTCGACGACTGCAAGTCTACAACAATGGCGAGTGGACTACATCCAACCAGTAACCCCAATCAGAGCCAGCACTAACGATAGCGTCATCTCGTCGGAAGCTGAATCTGCCCTAATCATGAGAGAAGAATAAAAGAAAGAATTAATTTACATCATCAAGTTTTAAGAAAAAAGGGAAAAATGAAAATTTTGCACTAAGAATCCACCTTCTACTTATAAAAACATTGAAATTCTAGCTTCTTGATTGATTTCTTGATTTTTTTTCCTCATTTTGGAATCTCTTTTCTTGTAATCAATGTGTCTTTGTGTCCCAAGATACCTCTTTGACTTGTATAATATGTGTATAATGAATTGCTCAAGCCTTCTCTAATTGTTGGAGGAAGCCACGTATTTACCGAACAAGATTTAGGTCAAAATCATTGTTCCAATTGGTTTCCACAAAAAGTTTGAAAAGAGAAATGAAATAATTCCCCTTTTTCAATTAGAATTCTTTTCTCATGCAATTTTAGTCCTCCATCTTCTAACATTTACAATTTAGTCATCTTCATCCCAAAAATATTAGTAATTTACTCAATGCAACTTTCGAAAGTTTGCAGTTTAATCCCAATTTGTATATAATCTGTCCAAAACTTATGATTTTTTATCGAATACTCCATTAGTATTTCTAATTGATCAGTTGCAATCTGCTTAATCTTCAATTCTCCTAATCAACTTCAGTTGAACTCCAAATAGCCATTTTTTAATCAATTATATACAAGTTGGAATTTTTTCTACAAGTAATATTATTGACCCAAGTTATGTAGACACTCAATCAATTTAAATACAAGGATAGAAGTCCGAATAAGAACATAAAATGCACTTATCAAATATTTTAAATTTAAACTCTCTTTTTTCCTGGACGAGACTAGCTACTAAATACCCAAACAAATAAACAATACTATAAGACGTTGGATAACTTTGTCGAACTCGCATCAAGTATTGAAATCATTTGATAATTCATAAAATAATTATAAGCAATGTAAATAATCTATTTTTTTTAACTCATCAAATGCTTGATTGATGTATGTTTGTGCATAGTCAATCTAATCATCATGAACTTTTAAATTGATTATTTTTGACAATTAATAGTCAAATATTTCATTTCTCATTGCACATCCCAAATATTATTTTTAACCAAGTCAAATCTGGCTAAATTAATTTAAATATATAATTAAGCACTCACATAGCAAAATTAAACCAATTAAAAGAGAACACAATTGATTTAATTTTCTATTGGTTTAAGTCCAATTAAATTCAACGTATTTAACGTGTTTTGACCCAAATTCATCAAATCTTTATTAAATAAAAAGAAGTCAAAAAATATTAATAAAACAATGATTCTTTCTTTCTTTCCGCACAGCTACTGCAAAATGGGTTTATTTTTCATCGTTCTACGTTTTTATCAGTCTCTTACTTACCTTCTTCAATTCTCCCTTTCTCTCTAAAAAATTCTTCTTCTCTCTCTACATAAATTCATATATACTTCGAACCTCTTGTATTTAGTTTATATATATATATATATACAGACCTATTTCCGGCGACCTTTGTTCATCAGATCGCCGGCGATCTCTCCAATTATCCACCTCACACTGGTATGTCAACTTTAACTCTACGTGCCGCGAGTCACGTGCCGATCACAGATCACGTGAACGCAAACCCTAGACAAGCTTTTGATTTTGTATTTTATTTATTTTAAAATATTTCGTGTGGTTTATTCTCATGGATTTTGCTTCACTCTGATACTAGCCTCACCCATTTTTACTTGGATATTTTTTATCCAATCATTGTTTTATTAAAATTCTTTATCGATTTATTTGATTTTATCTATTAGGATTTATTGCTTGTGGATGTTCGTGTTTTAGCAAAGTATATCTTTTATGCTGTTGTGTTGCGCTTTGTTTAATGCATTCCAGTAGAATTGATTGTTATGTTCAGTGTAGATTGGAAATTTTCCTTTGTTCGAGGTGTCGTTGTTTTTTATATTTAACTGCTTTATTCTGTTGCCGATTAATGCATTGATAAACGATTCAGGTTAGTTACGGCTTTAACTTTTTGAGAAATGGACTCCAGTCACATTATTAAATGTGATGTTTCAGTTATTGGGATTTTTATGAGGAGAAAGACTACAGTTGTGAGTTGTCAATGCGCTTTTTTTATTTCAGCTCATGAGAGGCGGTTATGTTTTTTTGCCCAAATCTTACAATGTGTTTAAGTGTTTTCCACATTGAAGACATTGTTGGGCTTACATTCATCAAATACTCGCATTTATTAAGGTTAGTTAAGCTCAAATATAAGTACTTGAGCCCGTGTTGAGGTTTGTATTACCTTGTGACGGATGCTGGTGTTATCAACAGGTGACTGTCTTGTTGCTTGCATCTGTATTGTAATGACAATTGGTTCAACTCCAAGCACTTACTGTATTCCTCCTGTTCTTGTCTTTTGGTTGGGAATTAGCTGTGAGAATGCCATCTATAATTTTCCCCTTGTCAGGGAGGAGGGCTGGAAAAGCTAAGATATGTTTGTGCTGAAGTCAGTCCATCGGTTGGAATCTATGAACTGCCTCTAAATTTTATAAGTAGGAGCTCCGAACTGCTCTGAGAAACACATGTTTGCTCAGCCCTATATAATCAGGGCAATGTGGCAAGACACAGAGAGATTTTCTTTAGGGAGGCATTTCAAATGAAGACTTAATGTATTTATCCATGAAGAATAACAATTACTTAGAATGACAATTAGTTTTGTGCTAGTATGGAATATATATAGTCGTTGGCTCCTTGAACTTGCCGCAGTTATTCATTGCCCGTATTATTTCACCATCCTGATTATCTCCTTATATTTCATTCTGTATCCGTGTATGGTTTATGATATGAATGCTTGTCAATATGCTGAGTGTATCTACTAATTTCAACTTCATATGTTCCAAATGTATGACTGGCACATCCAGATTTTAAACTCTAAATGTCATTGTTTCAGTTAATCTCCTTAAATAGTTGGTTTTCTGATTGAGGCAGTTGTTAAATTTTAAGATTGTACATCTCCGATCATATAGACTTTTAAATGTTAAGATTGAAAGTAATTTGTTTACCTTCTCTGATTATATAAATATGTTATGTTTTAAAAGTTACAAATACAGATAGACATGTTTCCTTTTCTGTTTGTATACAGTATTGTTTCATCTGTGTGACTGATGCCCTTTTTGTTTTAATTTGTAATTAACTCTTGATTCAGAGTCCTTGCACGAACAAGTTTTAGTTGACGCATAGATGTCGGTTGCCAAACTCAGCACAGGTGGAGCTCTCAATGCTATGAAAACAGAAGAGGGAAATGATTCCCTTGACACTTGCATCAAGCAAGCTATACAAAAGGAGCCTCTTCTCTCTTTCTCAAGGACAGGTGACAGCCCAGTCCAGTGGATCCAGTTACTTCATGCCTTAGATCAGCCAGGTACCAGACTACTAGCTAGAGTCTAGCGTGCATGAATTTTTTCATGGTATTAAGGATTTATTTTTGTTGTTTGAATGTGATGGGCAATTGTGGGAAGAAGAAAGAATGCTTCTGGACGTTCATCTCTCAAATGCCAAAGGCTGTTGGTGCCTTTGGTCTACATGTTGCAAAAGCCAATGGTCAATGGGATAGTTTTGCTGGACATTCTGTAATTTGGAAGCAGATTGTTGAAATAGTATATTAGCGTTTTTGCTCAATCATGAATATTGATTTGTATACTCCTTTTGTGCAGATCTCCCTGGTTGGCCCCTGCTGACTCCTCTGAAAGTTACAATGAAGAAGTGCGAGAAGTGTTCCCGGGAGTTTTGTTCTCCGGTTAACTACAGGAGACACATTCGTGTCCACCGTCGATCTTTAAATGTCAACAAGGTTATCTGAGTTTAGACTACTTATTGTTTTATCAGATTCATAAATGCCATTGCGTGTTTGTGGATTTATCTTCTTTCATTTGCTCGTTTCTTCAAGACATGCTAAATATTTTCTTTCTTACTGTATGTTGTACAGTATCTCTAATGCCATATCTTATTTGGTATAGGAATCTCACAAAATTAAGGATTTATTGGCTGCATTTTGGGATAAGGTAACTTGTCTTTGTATCCTTATTTTTCCTCTTTTTCTTCCTGTACTGAGTGAATATTTTTTGTGTTTGGTATAGCTCTCAGTGGAGGAGGCGGCTAGGGAAGTTCTATCCCTCAAGGATGCATCGTTAAAGGTAGTAACTGGGTTCTTCCCTATCGACTGTACATGTCTGGACTGAAGTTTTAGATAGTTCATTTGTATCTTTGATAATTCTTTAAGGTAGTTGGTTTTTGGGCACCGATGGTTGTGAGAAGGGTCATTTATAATGAAAGAAAATACAGTATGTGTACCTGTGTTGGTCATGAAATTTCCCGTAGTTAATTTTCTGAATGTGTTTTTTGGCTTTAAATTTCTTTGAAACTTGCGTTTTAGTCATTAGTCAAGTTCTGTCGGAGCGTGGTCTTTATTTATAAGTATTCAAAGGTTCCATTGAGTTTTAATTAAGTTTACTGCTCCGTTGTACATATTGTGAAAGAATTGTTTTTTAACTTCATGTAATTAAGATAATTCTCACCAATTTTGGTTCTCACATCATATGGATATCAACATAATTTTCTACATTTTAGAAAGTTCTTTTAACTTGTCTCTATCTTCACTTTTTTGTTGAAACTATGTGTTTATGTGGTTATTGTCAGCGGAGAGATATTTATTTTCTATTTGAGTATCAAAATTCAGGAATAACATGAAAGTGATCTATAGAATTTTGAGAATACTTGAATTTCATTTTTTCTTGATTGTGTAATGTGAGACAATGCCCTGTAATTGCACTTAGCCCCATCTTACCTTCATTTTTTTCATGAAGTGTGAATTTTCTGCTACCTCTGAATATTAATCTGAAATAGATTTATTATCAACTTCAGGAAGTTCCTAGTTCCTCAGTTATTAGGGCTTTGGCTTCCTCTCTCCGCCAGCCAGGTGTTTGGACTCTTCCACAGATTTATGTGAGAGCTGGCTCCACATTATTGGTAAGGGAAGTTTTGTTGATCATCCTGCCTGCCCCTTAGTCTCACCTGTTCAATATCATCTTATTTGAAAAAATTATTTCCAATACCATTATCATCTTTTATAAAAGATATATTCTTCCTGGTCTATTTA
The DNA here is from genome assembly GCA_903798345.1 of Fraxinus anomala. Classification (NCBI taxonomy): domain Eukaryota; kingdom Viridiplantae; phylum Streptophyta; class Magnoliopsida; order Lamiales; family Oleaceae; genus Fraxinus; species Fraxinus anomala. Next base: position 11,475 of record CAIGRN010059642.1, read on the forward strand.
CAGGATATTATTCAAGCCAATCCTTCCAGGCTTCCAATATCCTCACAGGAATTGTTTAATATCCTGGACGATGCTAGTGAGAATACATTCTTATGTGCTGGTACAGCTGAGTCTCTTCAAAAATACGTTTTTGATGAGGAAACAGCTAAACATAGCCTTAAGTTGACAAACTTAATTGCTTGCACCACCTTCCTTTTTGAACAGCAACTGGTATTTTCTCTTTTTCTTGTTCTTTACCTGTTGGTATGTTTACTTACTTTGAGTTGCCTGTGTGTCTCATTTGTACGCATGCATGCATGCACTGTACATACGTATTATTTCCAAGGTTTTATGTTTGCAACTTAAAATTTGAAATCTAACTTGAGATATGATGTTAAATTCTGTGAATATGTTTAAGTATACGTCACCTGCTCTCAAGAACTAAATCCCTTTTTATTTTTTTTTTATTTTTGTTTTGTTTTTTGTTTCTTTTACAGTTTCCTTTTCTTCCATTTCCCTTTTTTTTGTGAGGTGGGGGGTTTTCATGCCTACCTTTTTGGATTTAACTATCCCTTTTGTCCCGGATTGATTTATGAAGATATACGAGTTCTTTTAATTCACTGCAATTTTGTTATCAGGTAAAAGCATGGGTGACTGACAAAGATGCAGAGGCTTTAAGATGTCAGAAGTTGCTTGTGGAGGAAGAAGACGCTGCACAGAGAAGGTAGATTTCATTAGTTGATAAATGATGTTCATAATGGGGTAGTCTGTGTAGCTGGAGGGTTAACACGGGATGCATGTCAGAAAATCACATTCATTTTTGAAGGGGGCCATATTGTCTGTATTATGTCTTAGACACGGCCCACACAGGTATGCACAGTAAGAGGAGAGTTGTAGTAACGTGGCTTCTGTTGGTAGTTTCTGTTCATGCATTATTGTTATCTGATAAGGAGAACTCTCCAATCTGTTGTATGAAATATGCAGCATTTTTAGTTTTATTGAACTATTTTATTCAATGGCCTCTCTATTGGAAACTGAAGCCATTCTGGGAAAAGTTTTCTATCAGCATATGTTTTTGATAGCAAAACCTGAGTTGTATTATGACCAATCCAATGACGTGTACAAGCTCAATCCTATACACTATATTCCTTTCTCAATCCTGTTCTATTGGAAGTTTCAACGTTTCTCCAATTGTTTGTACCATTCTGAATATAGGCAAGCTGAACTATTGGAGAGAAAAAAACAGAAAAGGCTTCGTCAGAAGGAACAGAAAACAAAGGATCAATTGAATGGATGCAAGGCATACTTGAATCTCTCTACTAATGCACTAGATGATTCACTCTCTGCAGAAGTACCTGACCCTCCATCTCCATTCGATTCCAATTTGAATTCTCCAGAAATGCCAGTAAATGATGCGTCTTTCCCTGAACGCATTCAGTTTCCAAGTGAAGAAATAGAAGGTACTGGTGCTCAGTTTGATTTCAGCAGCGAAAATGTCGATGAAGCCAATTTCCAGACCGTTGAAACCTGGATGATGAACTCAGATGGCTGTCAGCATTTAGCAACCAATAGATGGCAGGTGGCAAAGTCACAAAAGGGTGGTCGAAATGGCTTTTACATTAGTCACGATCTTCAAGCATTGAACCCTGAACCCTTACAAAAGGTTACTCCTAAAGATCATGGTCCTCTACTTAATGGCAGCAAAGCTTGGACCAAGAAATTTAATGTGGATAATGAGGAAGAGAAATCGAAACCGAGATTGCAGGGAGAGACCAGTAACCAACTAATTGAACAAAATAGCTTCGAGGTGATGATTGGTTCTATTTCCGTCACACTAAGAGATCCTGAAGTGCAAGATACTTGTAGCACCAAGCATACCATACCTAAGAAAGGTAATATTCTGGAGAAGCCAGTCAAACATAGTTGCAGTAAGCTTTGGATTCCCGTCAACCGGCATGAAACTAGTGGTATTTGGCCAGTCGACAAAGGTGATGAAGAATCTGGAGGGAGTGTGTTGGATGAGGCTGGCAATCAAACAGTGTGCAGTGACAGATGTATGCAATCATGCTCTGTTGACAGTGATGATCGAGATGGTGGAAATCACAGTGATATGTTTTCAGATGGAAATGCTAAACAAGGAGGTTTACCGTTCTGCAGTATTGCTGCAAAAGAGTTTCTTGCACAGAGTATGTCAATCTCTTGCCATTTTTGTCTCTGCATTCATTGTATAACATCAACATATCTTCAACTTCTCAATGCGGTTGGTTTCAAATATGCAGGATGGAAGGAAGCTATCGCATCAAATCATGTGAAATTAGTCCTATCGTCAGAGTTAGAAGGCACTGAAGACAACTGTTCAATGGCAGCACAAGCATCAGATCTTCATGAATGCGCTGTCAATGGCAATACTGTGAAGCAGCTCGTACGCCTAGAAGCTTCAAGTGAAAATGCACAGGTTAAATTCAGAAACAAAGGTAGAAAATAGTGTTTACTTTTAAAATACACAGCCAAACAAAATGCTGTTGTCTAGAGTCTAGTATTATTAGAGGAGAGTAGTTGAGTATACCCAATTAGTTAACCTATTGCCCTTACATTCTCAACAGGGTTCCAAATTTACCCGTGGTCTTCTGTCAAAAGTTTTTTGGGGGGCGAGTAGATTATATATTTGAAATTATTGCAGCATTTTGGATAGTAATATTTTTTTTCCCTTTCTCATTTATATGCAATGCATGCCCCCTGTAATAAATTGGTTTTCTGCTGTTATTGCTAGACTCCATTTTGGTTTGTCACATGATTATGATGTCTTGGCTGATCAGAAAACATAAATGTATTTGGGAAATGAGGATCAAAGTAGAAATAAATCTATAACATGTATGTATCCATAGACGATCACATAATTTCATATTTAATTAAATCTATCACATAATACCACAGAGATTAGTGTTCTAATACAATTGGTGCTAGATAGTATTATTCATTGAAAAAATAGGAGGATCCCTATAATTACATAAAAATAAACAACCTCTATTTTCTTTAATTTTTACTGGTATTTTATCATTATTATTATTATTATTATTATTATTATTATTTTTTGTCTACCAAACAATTAGCTTCGTAATTTAAATTGCATTATGGCCGTCAAAAGGAAAGGAGATGGATGACCAATATACTATATAAACTAAGGATTATTCTACTTGTATATCAAATGTTACATCGATGGTTACATAATGTATAATGACATTAAGCAATTGATTGTTGAAAATTGTTTTATTTCCATCAACAAATTACACAATGTCACTTGTACATGATGTAATCCTTGATGTATATGTAGTAAAACTCATAAACTAATCTACCTAACAAATGTCAACTGCAAGTGTATGTACTGTTATATTTCCCTCTCGGGGATGGAAAAATGTTATGTAGCACCATGGGTGTTAAAACACCGTCAGGGGCACACAACTGTCATTGAACAATTGGTTCAATTCAATATTAAGAATATGAGATTCTTTTAATTTAATGTGTCATTTAATGTCACATAAACTCGTGTCTTAATACCTATATTGCTATATTGTTGGCCTATAATTGATTATAACCTTAAAATTTTGATTAAAACAAACAAGTTAATCTTAATTACTAATAATTAAATTTAAAGTGATTATAGTCTTCAAAGTATTTAATGATAAATTGATCTAACGTCGTAAAAAGATCAAAATTAAGATTATCATAAATCAGACTTATGAAGAAAGTTCAGATCGTAATCACATTCAAGATAAGTCCTTCAAAAAAAGATCTTAAAAGACAGAAGCTTAAGAAACAAACATCAAAGATCAAGACGAGAGTCTAAAAGCCAAATTTCGCAAACAAGATCAAAGACTAGATCTCTTAGTTTAAATGTAAATGTACTAATATTTTGATCTTTAATAATGAATGATAAAAACTCAAAAATCAATTTATGCGTTAAAAGTTTTTTTGATTATCAATTGCATAAAATATTTTGATTAAAAGTAAAATTGATTTTCAAAATGAGTTGGAACTTAGATCATATTTTTAAAACATCATTTACCTTGAAAACTAGTCAAAAATATTTTCCAAAAATCTACATTTGTCAAAACATTCAAATCGGATAAAAATATCATTTACCTTGAAAACTAGTTAAAAACACATTCCAGAAGTCTATATTTATTAAAATATTCAAATCGGATCAAGCGGGGTCAAAAACGAAAAACTTGGTCGCAACCGACCGCAGCATGCGGATATCTGGTTGGTACAATTGCCGAATTTTTTATCGTTATGATTTCAAACGATAACAACTATTTTGGTCCTCCAGACACATGTTCAACATATTATTTTATTTTTTAATTCTATAAGTACCCTCACTCTTTACATTTTTTGTAAAAGTTTCAAGAGCATTAAGTGAGATATATTTTGAGAGAATTCTTTATGCCTACATTGCATTCGTTTCATTTATTTTTTCATATAAAAATTTTTGATTGATTCAAACTCTTTTCATCATCTTCATCAAAGTTTTTCATCTCTCTTTTTATATTTAATTTATTTCTATCATTCATGAAAGAGAGAGATATTTTGGAAGAAAAGTTTTGAACTTACATTGCATCTATTTATTCTACTTCTTTATATTGAAAACTTTGATTGATTGAATCAAACTTTTAATTATCATATTCATCAAAGTTTCTTCTCTCTCTTAGAACATAATTTATTGCTATCACTCATTAAAAGAGATAAATTTTGAGAAGATTTTTTTAACTTAAATTGCATTTAATTCTTCTTCATCTACTCATTGAAAAACTTTAATTGATTGAATCTAATTTTTAATTATCATATTCATCAAAATTTTCATCTAACACTTGAGCTTATTTGTATGATTTATCAAGAGATGAGTTTTATTGTAAAATCATTTTTTTTTTTAATTTATGGGTCGTATTGACGTCTCTTAAAGCTCAATAGTGTCAGTCATATTGAGGTCCCATAAATTCAGTATTGTATAAGGATCGATACTCCTTGTTTGTAAGTTATCGAAAGCATTGTAAATGATGCAATTATACCATAAGTCAATCAATATAGTGAAAAAGTCTTGCTAGTGTCGGAGAGTTTGGTAATGAATGACGTAGAATGACTTGGTTCAAACTTTCACAATTATATCATTTGTATCTTCTCTACCCTTTTACTTATTATTATTCCATTCACATTTATTATTTGATTGATCTACTTGTTTTTTATTTGCTTACGATTATTACTTATAGATCAATGTATTCTTAACTATCCTGATTTAAGTTTATTTTTCGAGAAAGTTCTAAAAATTATTTCACCTCCCTCTTGCTTAGTTATTCTTGGACTATCATATACAACATTAGTTTGGAGATAAGGTGACAACAATCGCTACTTACATTATATAATAGCATTGCTTTATCAGTTGAAACAAGTGTATCTAGCGTTGGTCTTCAAGCTTTGCGCTTCTTAGAGAGAGTCACTCACCACTTCATTTAACTGCAAGCTAACTAGCTGCATTTGGTGTAAAATCAAAGTTTGACTTGAAGGTTTGCACCACCCTAAGAGAGTTACTCTCCACTTTGTGTATTGCAATCCAACCTCGACGAATCAAGTGTGATGTCATATCACGTGAGAATCCCAACCTTTGCATCAAGTATTTCTCTACCACTAGGCAACATTTCGAGCCACCTTAGATGTCAAGTGTCAATTAGATCGCCTCACTCCTCGTGGGCTAGGTGCACCCCTCGATCCTCAGGGGCTACTCAACAACATCATGCATGAAGCATGACGTCACCGTCAAGAGTTCACTCCAATGGCAAAATCATAATAAAGCATTACTACTCTACTACGACTTTTCTACTATACCTCAACTAAGGTCGAGTTATCGTAATTCCAAACCCAATTCATTCAATCACTTGCATTATGAGACTCTTTAATTGTGAAAATCCTAGTCCATCAAATCTTATGTGATCTCATAATTGTTCGAGTCCAATTAGGCGCAAGTACAATTTAAGTTAGTCAAATATACATTTTATTTACATATTTTCGTAGGACCAACATCTTAAAAGCAATATCAAACATACTCCAGGACTACAGTACTACATTACAAAATAATATAAATCTTCAAGCGTTGTTTAGTGTTATATGCATATTTTCTCTCTATTGTTAAGAGTCTGTTTGACACGATTGTTGTGAGTCGAGATTCTGTCAATAGAGCATTTTTCTGAAAATGTTGTTTCTAAGAAATAGTTAGTTGTTTGGTTGTCGAATAAAAAGTTGCAGTTATTTGGTAGTATAACTAAAAAGTGCTTTTAATTATATAAAATACGTAATTATTGACTAAACATCACTTACTATTATAAATCTCATAATTATAAATAATTTTGATTTCGTTTACATTTATAAATAAATATTTTAGTTAAGTTTGTTTCATGTAGATTTTTTTAAAATAGAGATATTTTTAAAGAATGCGTTATTAATGATACATATAATAGTGTACATAATATGATATGGAAGAGAGAGAAATATTATAATAACTTGAATTTCTTTTCTTTTCGTCTTTTTTTCTTTTTTATTATTATTATTATTATTATTATTATTATTATTATTATTATTATTTATCTATCTTCCATGTCATTATCATGTACACCATTATGTAAACAATTATTTATTAATAGCATTACTTTTAAGAAGTAGAGAAAATTTTAAGTCTATATTTAAAACTATTTTATTAAGAGAATGTATGGATAAAAATGAGTTTGAGAAAAAATTTGTACCAAACACGAAGTTATCATATAGTTTAGAATGTTCAACTTGAGAGAGAAGATGCATAATGGGAAGATTTCTTTTGAAAACACTAGCATGATAAAGGGTTTTGTTAGAAATGATTGTTCAAAATGTATAAATAGAGTTTGGAATGAAAAATGGTGGTGGAAGCCAAATTCTTGGCCTATGCGGTCGGGCCATGCGATAAGGGATTAAAATCTCTGTATCGAACTCTTCTATGCAACCACGTAGGGTTGCTCTATGCGGTCGCATAGAGTAAATTTTTGGCCCATTTTTTACCGTTTTATATCTGTTGTGGTTTTGAATTTGGTGGGTTTTTATTACTTTTTAGCATCATTTTGTACCAAACTTCTGAGAGCTATAAATAGGTGATCCTAGTTCATTTGAACATGTTGAAAAAAAAAAGATTATTAAATCATAAATCATTCCAAAGCAATAGAAATCAAATCTTTTCTTCTCCGTATTCATTTTTTCCTCTCGTGTTCTCAAGTTTGGGTGAAATTACATTTTGTGCTTTGGTGTAATTCTGCAACAAGATTTGATTACTCCTACAAACCATTTGTCGGAAACCCTTAAGCGTTTCAATCAATTCGGAGATGGGGTAAATTTAGTTTGAGGACGGCGATCTCGATTTCGGGCTTTCAGTGTTAATTTTATCAAGTTTGATCATTATTTTGTTTGTGTTTGTTGATTTCGTTGCTGCATTATTTTGATGTGTTTCTTCTCCAACTCCGATGCTTCTCCAACAAGTTTATAGTTGTTTTTAAATACATCGAGAATTCAACATTTAAGGCCATGATATTCAATTACTCATCTGTGAAACTTCTTCCATGATTTTGTCCTTCATTTGAAATGAAAGACTCCAATGTCACACCAAAATTGTAAGTTCATCCTTTTTTTTTTTTTTTGCGTAATTATTTTTTCTTTAACTATGTCTGAAAGAAGTGTACCTTTATTGTTTGCACACGAGTTACTATAGATTGGTTAATCCTGCACATTAAAATACAAGAATTTGATTAATTTTTATTCTTATGATTTTGTAGTACATTTCACGCACTTCTTATGATTCACTTGACAACATTTGGCAAATCTTGCTAATATATGATGTTTGGTGGGGATTAAAATTAAATTTTTAGTAGATTTTGATATAAATTGATGAAATGTGTGTTTGAGAAATTGTGGGATACATAAAATATGTGATTAAATTAATTATTAAATTTAACTTGAATAAAATTTAGATTTGAATTCGTACCAAACAGAGATTTAACAACATTTTGCTATGTTTGACAATAGGATGAGTAGGCTATGCAATAGCTAAATATGTCAACATCGACAATACATGTGTATTTGAACTCATTAACGCTGATGTCCCTACTTTTAAGGTATACAAATTGTACGATCGAGACAGTACATTGATTCTTACATGAATCACCATTTCGCAATTCCAAATCAGTAGTCCTTAAAATCTCCTCAAATAATATTTTGGAAAAATTGCAGTCGCGGTCCCAAA
>CAIGRN010059652.1:0-18934 GCA_903798345.1 Fraxinus anomala
ATGTACCATTGTCTTGGTGATTGCTTCAAATCATATAGGGATCTTTTTAACAAACAAACATGATCAGATTTTGATTTATCAATATATCCAATAGGTTGTTTCATATAAATCACTTCATCAAGATTACCATGTAAAAATACGATTTTTACATCCATTTGTTCAAGTTCAAGATTATAATGAGCAACAAGAGCTAACATAACTCTAATGGTAGTATACTTAATCACAGGAGAAAAAAATCTCATTATAGTCTAAACCTTCCTTTTGAGTAAAACTCTTAGCCACTAGTCTAGCCTTAAATTATAGGCACCTTATTAGTGTTACCCTCCTTAATACTAAAAATCCACTTGCAATCTGCAAGGGATTTACCTGCAGGTCTGGAACCAAAATCCAAATCTCATTCTTAATCAAGGAATCCATCTCATCATTCATAGCAATCTTCCATTCCTTAGATTGCTGACTAGACATAGTTTCTTCATAGGATTTGGGCTCCCTAAAGACCAGATCCTGATAAGAATGTAATGCTAAGGTCAGGTAGTCTTTATACCTTATAGGTTCTCTAATTTCTCTCCTAACTCTATCCCTAGTCAATTGATAATCACTACCCTCAATATCTTGCTCTTCTACAACATCCTGAACTTCAATTTCTTCTCTGTCATCATCTAAAACATCATTTTCAGCCTCTGTCTCAACCTGTTCAGCATCATCAGGTTGGGTAGGCATACCAAGCTCCACCTGCAGCTTGGTCCTATCACTTTCTAACCCTTCTAAAACCTTATCAGACTCTTTTCCTTTCGAACAAGGCATGTTCGGCTCATCAAAGGTAACATCCCTACTAGTAATGATCTTAAAACCACTAGAATCTCTACTCCACAGCCTATAACCCTTTACCCCATCAGGATAATCCAAGAAAACACATTTCTGGGCCCTAGGTTCTAATTTTCCTAAGTTTTGGTGAGAATAGACAGCATACCCAAAAACTCTCAAGTGTGTACAATCAGAAACAATACCAGTCCATTGATCTTCAGGAGTCTTATCCCCTAGAGCACTAGAAGATGTTCTATTAACAGTGTGAGTGGCTGTCATCAAGGCTTTCCCCCATGGGGTCTTAGGCACACCTGAACCTACAAGCATGTATCTCACTTTTTCTAGAAGAGTCCTATTCATCCTCTTAGCCACCCCATTCCGCTGAGGGGTATAAGGAGCTATTTTGTGTCTCCTAATACCATTCTGAATACAAAAAAGGTCAAACTCAATATTGCAAAACTCAAGACCATTGTCAGCACTAAGAGTTCTGATTTTCTTCCCAGACTGATTTTCTATCAACAATTTCCAGGCTTTAAACTTCCCAAAAGTCTCAGATTTGTGTTTCAACAAATAAGCTCAAACCTTCCAAGAATAGTCATCAATCAAGGAAAGAAAATACCTATTTCCACCTTGAGTAATGGTAGGAGAAGGCCCCCATAAATCTGAGTGAATATACTTAAGGATAGAGATGGATTTATGCTTTCCAGTGTTGAAATGCAACATATGCTGTTTTCCTAAGGTTCAGTTTTCACAAAAAGGAATTCTAAAAATAGAATCCTTCCCAAACACTCCTTACTTATATAGGATATGCAGACCCTTTTCTCCAACATGAGCTAAACTCTTATGCCACTTTAAAGTGGCATCTAGCTCAGTGTTGGAAGACTCAGCTATTCCATTAACCACAGCACTAGCTCTAGCAACATAAATCTCATTTCTCTTAACACCTTTAAACATCACAAGGGAACCTCTCATCACTTTCAACAAACCATCACCCACTTTACCTAGCAAGCCTAAATCATCCAAACTACCAATTGAAATCAGGTTCCTAGTCAAATCAGGAACATGTCTTACCTTTTCCAAGGTAAAGATATAACAATTATCAAATTTCAATGTAATCTCACATATGCCTTCAACTCTACATACCATATGGTTGCCCATAACAACCTCTCCACCATTGACTTCCTTAAAAGAGTTAAACCAACTTCTTTTAGGAGACATGTGGATAGTGCAACCAGAATTTAAAATCCATTCATGGATCAGATTCTCACAATCAACAATATTGGCATAATCGCTATCAAGGGAAGGCTCAGTCACAACATAGACATAAACAGAATTGGAATAACTAGGTTCTACTAGATTTCCTTCATCAACACCTTTAGCTTTCATCTCATTCTTCCTTTTAAAACAATCTTTTATAAAATGACCAGATTTCCCACATCCATAGCACTTTTTATTCCTAGTCTTAGGCATACTTCTACCCTTAAACTTCTTCTTACCATTGTTTCCCTGATTGTTAAAACCTTCTTGGTCACCATTGAACATGTTCATGGTCCTCCCCTAACAAACAAAGTCGAATGCCCACCATTCCCCATTTGAGACCTAAGTTCCAACTCTCTACTTCTCAAAGAGTTTATAACTATATCCGAAGTAAAAGTATCTCTACCATATGTTATGGTATCCTTAACATCTCTATAGGTGTTAGGAATGACATTCAATAACACAACAGCCTTATACTCATCAGAGACTTTATCACCAGCATTGGTGATATCTTGAATCAGTTTATTGAAAACATCAAGATTGTCTTATATGTTCTTAGAGGTATCTAACTTAAAACGGAAAAACCTCTCTAACAAGAACAACTTATTGGGTACGGACTTAGCTAAGTACAATTTCTCTAACTCATCCCATAAGGCTTTAGCATTCTCTTGTTTATCTACTTTCCTTAACACTTGATAAGATAAATGCAAGATAATAGATGCATATGCAAGTTCATCAGCTTCAAGAATCTGATCAGCAGTCATAGTTTCAGGAAAAGTTTGTGTTATTGCTTTAGAAATCTTTTGTTGAATTAAAACACCTTTCATCTTGTGTTGCCAAATGGGAAAATCTCATTTTCCATCAAAAACACCAAATTCAAAAGTATGTGTCATGATTTTATTATTAAGAAATAACACAAAAATAAAAGGAGAATAGGTCACAAGGAATAAACCGTAAACAATTATCACAGTTATTCAAAGTTTTCAAAAAAAAAAAATTCTAGGCAAAGACGCAAAGCAAGATCAAGAAAGTAAGCTAATAAACAACAACCAGGTATTAATAAAGTATGTAGCGGGCAGAATCAAGAAATGAGTACTACAGATGCAACGAGAATGACCAAGTTCACCAGGTTTTCGTGAGAATCATGTTCTCATGTCAAGGCTCAACTCGATCACTCCAAACAGTATGACAAAAGCGTGAGTCAGACACAGGGGAGGGTACAGTTAGGTTTGAAACGTGCAAACTAGAGGGCAGCTAACGAATAGCTACCAACTCCACAGTTTCAGTACAACAGGTGAACACAGAGTTCACAACAGGGTGGTGTTCCACCAAGGACAACAAAGGAATCAGAGTTCAATCAAAAAGCCCCAACACACAGAATCACTCAATCAAACCAGAATAAGGAACACAAGCACCAACAATCACCTCCAGTCACAATACCAAAACCAGTGCACACCAAAACCTTCAAGAATCGAAGGATCAAGAACTAGGGTTTTCAGACTTTCAGGAGATCCAAGAATTGGAGACTGAAAATTAATTTTCCAGGCTCCAAATCTCGATCGAAGCCCCAAGAACAGCCTACTAAGGCTCTGATACCACTTGTTAGGATCTACCAAACTCCACATTGGTATGGTATTGTTCGCTTTGGGGGATCCGGGAATGCTTAAATAAAAATGATACTACTCAAAATGCCTCATACCAATGGAGTATTGTCCTACACTTATAAACCCATCATATTTTCCATGTCTAATCGATATGGGACTTCTTTTACTCCCAACAGACAGTGTCTGCACCAGCAATGGTGGAGGAGATTATCATAGCTAAAACAGCCACCAAAACGACAAAGATCTTATCATCACCTTCATTTTCGTTTCTCACATACATGTTGCCTTTATTCGTTTTCTTGATTTGCATACAAAAACCAAAAGGGATGATAGAATAACACCCTTTTTTCCTCCCTCTGTAAACGTCTAGTACTAGCGGTGACAGCGAGTTGAAGAGAGAGAACCGGGGGACAAGTCTTGAAAAATCTATGGAACGGAAAACGAAATTTCAGCCACAATATATTCAATGTACGTATGGGTTATGGTGAGAGGTGGATGAGAGGGTTAGAGAAGAAAACAAGAAGACCATAAGAAAAAATTGTAGCAGTGTACAGCACAAATGTCGGGTTAAGGGCCAATTTTTAGAAAGTGTGATCTTTTCTCATGTCTTTTATTTTTTGATATAGTTGATCCATTACTAGAAGATGATGACTGATACTTATATATTTTTTCATTTTCAAATTTTCATAAGATTCTATTCAATCATTTTCCTCCACCATAATTATACTGAAGAATAATGCTATGTAACACCAATAAGTCAATGACACAAGAGTGATACAAACATCATATTTTTCATGTCTAATCGATGTGGGACTTCTTTTACTCCCAACAGACAGTGTCTGCACCAGCAATGGTGGAGGAGATTATCATAGCTAAAACAGCCACCAAAACGACAGAAGATCTTATCATCACCTTTATTTTCGTTTCTCACATACATGTTGCCTTTATTCGTTTTCTTGATTTGCATACAAAAACCAAAAGGGATGATAGAATAACCGGGGGACAGGTCTTGGAAAATCTATGGAACGGAAAACGAAATTTCAGCCACAATATATTCAATGTACGTATGGGTTATGGTGAGAGGTGGATGAGAGGGTTAGAGAAGAAAACGAGAAGACCATAAGAAAAAATTGTAGCAGTGCACAACACAAATGTCGGGTTAAGGGCCAATTTTTAGAAAGTGAGATCTTTTCTCATGTCTTTTATTTTTTGATATAGTTGATCCATTACTAGAAGATGTTGACTGATACTTAAATATTTTTTCATTTTCAAATTTTCATGAGATTCTATTCAATCATTTTCCTCCACCATAATTATACTGAAGAATAATGCTATGTAGCACCAATGAGTCAATGACACAAGAGTGATACAATTTCATTGGTAATCTAACTCCACTAGGGAATGAGATAACAAATTTAAATACTTTCTTCATCCACAAAGATTGGGTTATTTCTATTTTCACACGTATTAGTAAAATGTAATTAATGAGAATGAAANAGTCAATGACACAAGAGTGATACAATTTCATTGGTAATCTAACTCCACTAGGGAATGAGATAACAAATTTAAATACTTTCTTCATCCACAAAGATTGGGTTATTTCTATTTTCACACGTATTAGTAAAATGTAATTAATGAGAATGAAAACATAAATTTTTCTTATATTTTTCCTAATATACCCCTACATTAAATGATTTAAGCCCCTATTTGGTGCACATTTTGGGTAGAAGAATGCATTTTGTTGACGTGATGAATAGAAAATATATGGTTGAAAAAGAAGGAAAAATTATTGATGTGATAAAAAATATTATTTTTTGAAGAATGTGCGGTTGAAAATGAGTAGAATAATGAAAATGAAAATATTAATGTGGACCAAATAATGACTAAATAAGAGTAATTCATATTTGTTTATAACAAGACATTAAATAAGGACATAAAAAAACTAAAAATCCATCTATATTTTCAGTAAGAAAAATGGCATATGATTTAGAACGGACAAAAATATAAATCAAATATATTTTTTGGAAAGGGAGAGATTATATAATTGTTTAAGGCAAAACCCAACAAGTCTTTTCCCCTTGAATCAAAGAAGGGGTAAAGTCATACCCAACGCGTTCAGAGAAATTTACAAACTTACAAAATAACAATTTCACTTCACAAATTTTCTGTTTGTGGCCACATTGTCCATAAAACAGCTATTCATAGCTCTAATAATAATAAAAAAACATTAATAATAAGAAACCTCAAAGGAATTAAAATGCTAAACCAATTTTTTATACAAATGTCCCTGCTCCTCTGTGAGAACAAAGACAATGAGCAGTGACAACATATTTTGCAAAACCAGAGCAGCAAAAAAGTTTCTCTATATATATGACAGAATATTTCGAAGATTTCATGCTAGACATTTATACATGCTAGAAATAAGCTTGCACGAATCACACAAAAGTTTACTTTGCCACAGTAACATAAGCGATCATTGCAAAAGCTTTTGATGCAGAGGTTCAGCTACAAAACATTTCCATACCATGTCCTATGAAAAGTCAAGTTATTGAGGTCGGAAAAACGGGTCTTCTTCATTCTTGTAGATTGTAAATAACTGCTTGGAGTAGTGCGTAGCCAGTTTTCGGCAGAGTTCAGCTCCCTTTGGATTGTATTCTTGCAACTCCTCCACAGATTTCTCCACATCACCTTGTAGATCTCCATCGGTAAGAAATTCCGCCAAGGCACTGCCTCTGTAAGGTTGTGAAGAGAGAGTAATTCATTAAAATCTTAAAAATAGTTGCATCATCACACCAATCAAACATATCAACAATGATCAACCAATCAAGACATTGGACATATGCGCGTGTAAAATCTAAATCCCTTACTTGAATGCATCACACTGGCTAAACCCTCGTCCATTGAGGACTATCGCTGATTTACTAGATTTCTCCACAGATGTTTGTTGCCGATAAAGTGCACATACTGCCTTCATGCACAGTTCAGGATGCTTACCAAAATCAGCAAGCATATCTGCCTCGAAGTCCCACTTCTTATGTTTTCTCGCCCTCCGAAAAACGGATATGATTTCATCATAGCTGGCATCACCTCGTGATGCATTTTCTGAATCACCAGAAGAGTCCTCACTAAAGCAAGTGCCATCACCCTCAGAAATGTTATTACCATTTGTAGTGGCATTGCCCTCTGAAATATCAGAGTCATTAACAATAAATCCACCCAAGCTTTCACCCTCACTGTCTGTGTCATCCTCTTCCATTTCATCACCTTCAAAGGTCTCATTTGTAGGTCCTGCACTTTCAAATTTACTTTTCCCAGAACCACCTTTCTCTTCAATTTTTCCCAGCCTCACTAAGTGTCGTCGTGTAACAGGTTTTCTGAATATGTCCCTGGAATTGGTATCTTTCACAGAGTATCTGTTCACATGGAAATCCGGATTAAGTTCCTGTAGGGATTTACTTTTTAGTCTACAAATTGGAATATTATCGTCATCATCATTTTCACTCTCACTGGTAACAATATTAGAAGCTCTTTTTCTCTTAGCAGTTGAAGTAAGTCGGACCTCTTCATCACTACTGTATTCAAAAATCCTTGAATGTCTATCTTTTGAGGGAAACTCTTTTTCATCTACAGTAACCCTTGATCCACCATCAAATGAACCACAAACCTTTTCTCTTCCTTGAAGATGGTTGGGGTTTGGATCGTCATCGCTGTCACTGATGTCAATAGGACCAATAGGAGGCCTAGTACCCCCTGGTGTTAAGGGAGCCATCTTCTTATTTGGGCTCTCTTCAGCAAAGCCAAGACATTTTCTAACTTGGCTACCATTTTTCAGTTTTGAGTCACAAAAAATGCCTCGTTCCTCTTCTTCAGCATGTGTCAACTCCTTGCATGGTTTTCTAACTGTGCAGTTTGAGCAACATAGTAGTGGACATGAAAATAGATATAGAAAAAACAATATCATTTGTACACACAAAGATTAAATGCATGAAGTATTCATTTTTATTTTAAGATAACATAAAAATTCCACTTTATCCATCCAAACAGTATTCCATCTCTGTTACATTATTGTGGTTAAGTATTTTACCAAAAAAATCAGCCTTCATTTGCTTAAATTCTCACAAACCACTAACATTTCAAAATATTTAAAAGAAAATAGCAATGATATTACCTGACTCATGATGAAGCTCATTTGCTTTATCTTTTGTTCTGGTTTGCAAAGGTGCGGACCTGGCTCCACCATCAATTCCATCTTTCTTTCTAACCAATTCACTCAGCTTAACCGAATCTATTTCGGGCAAAAGCGATCGCCCTTTAACCATTCCAGTAGACATTCTTCCATGCAAATCCATCACCAACAGCTCTAGTTCTTTATATTTAGCTTCCCAGATCTTTACCTCGCTTTCCGACTTCATTTTCTCACAATCCAGAACCCTATTCTCAATCAACAATTGTGTGACCTCGTCTTCCCCGTCCTTCTCAGTCAAATCAACTACTTCGTCCATCTCCTTTGCACCATTCCCAATTATCCTTTCAAGCTCTGTATTCCTCTCCTTTAATATCCTAACCTCTTCCTCAATTGCAAGCTTATGAAGTTCCGAAAAACTGAGCTTAGCCTCCAGAAATTCAAGTGCTTTATTTTTCTTCTCCATATCTAATTCCAAGGTATTACATTTTTCTTTCAATTTCTTAAATTTATCTTCTAATTCTAAACAACTATGGCAACCTTCAAATTCTTTCTTTACAGCATTCTTACCATTCTCTAATTTTACCTCTATATCCACATCCATCAATTCATCAATCTCCATAAACCCTAATTTAAAAAAATTATGTAAAAACCCGTTAAAGTTCGGAAAATCGAAATTAAAATCAATAATAAGAACTGCATATAAAATATGTCTAAAAAATCTTCCTGGGCGGAATATATTTATAGAAAAACAAAGGAAAACCTGAACGCACAATATGCAAAAATACAGAACAAAAGCGACGAAATCAAATAAATTTTCATATAAATTCATAATGATTTACAGTAAAACTATAAAAAAAAAAACCAGAATAATTACATGGAAGAAAATTAAAAGGAAGAATTGGAGAGAACTTACGAATAGGCGCAGATGATTCGAAGGGTTTTGAGAGCAGTGCAGCGAAACAAACGGTAACCAATCAAGTGATGTTTTATTTCCTGTACCTAATGCGATTATAGTTTTGAGTTTGTCAACCGAAGAAGGTTTTTTAAATCGGATGCCACTCAATTTATACATATGATTCATATTGCTCATTCAATTACGATTTCTTATAGTTTGATCACTAAAGTTATACGTTTAGTTCAATTGACCATGACAAAAACAAGTGATTAATCTCATATTAATGCATGATGTAGTGCTTGTTTAACTTTAAATCAACATTTAATTTGCTAAATAAATTGAAAAAAGAATTGCGCAAAGGCAAATCTGACGTAAAGTGATTAAGCTCATATTTGTATTCCATTCTTTTAAAACTATTATTTTTAAAATATTTATTTTCAATCACACATTCAAACAATAAAATATTATATACATAAATTCAAAATATTTTCCTACCTTTTTTAACCACACATTCTCCAAAAATTTACTATTTAAAGCAATATTTTTTCAAAAAAAAAAAAAAAAAAGACCACCAAATTAGAGTTAAAGTAAAATAAATGCAAGTTGGGTGTCCAACATAAAATGATAATGTAAATTAAGCAGTATTATTAAAAGCGTAAAGCATGACGAATGTGGAGGCCAAGCTCCGATCTAGGCGTATAAAAAAAAAACCTTATTTTATTATTGTTTTAAAGTTTTAAATCAATCTAACAATCATTTACTAATTAAAGAAAAAAGCATTAAAAAGTGTTTAAAAAAAAAAAGCGTGCCTAGACACGAAAAATGAAATAAATAAATAATGCGTGAAAAAGTACGAGATGTTTTTGGGCATGCTTCACGCCTAGATTTCGCTTTTTAAAACACTAAAATTAACCTCTACTGAATTTTAATTACATTTGGACACTTGGGAAGTTGGTACCTAAAAATAACATTCACTAAAAAGTGAAAATTAGACAAAAGATGACCCTATGAGCTGCTACAAGTTGGCTCTTTATTTGTTTCATCCTCTTTATTTTAGATTTGCATATTTCAAAAATATTATAATTTTTTTATAATGTAATAATTAAAATCAAACATTAATTTTAAACACTACATTTAGGATACACAATTGTTATTCATATATCCATCACTTATTTATATCACATTATATTTTTTTTATCGAAACAAGCTAGTCCAACAAATTCTCTATCTTTAAAAATTAAAAAAGAAAGTGAATTTAACTCTTTAAATTCAAAGAGTCAATCTCACTCTCCAGAATGCTTTCACATGATATCACACAACTTTTTATGCACTTATTTGAAGGGATGCATGCAATGAAAGAAAATGATGAAAAAAGTTTGATCACAGAGTTTGATCTTTTTTATATTTCAAAATATGCTCTTCAAAATAAAGAGCATTATTGGAGTGCTCTAATTGTATGTTTTGTGATATCATGCCAATGAGAATTAATTTGTAAAATAAATTATTTAGGAAATTAATTAATTAAAATACTGTATTTTTATTCATCTTTCTAAGTACTATATAACCTCTATAAATTAATAGCTTTAGGACCATATAAACTTTATAGGTTAAAGGAGGTATTAATTAATCGATTAATTGATAATTTATTAAAGAGGAAATTGCACCCAACGTCAATTTTTGAAAATATCACCTTTTAATCATCTTTGCAAAAATTACACTTTTGGACCTTTTCGTCCATCTAAAAAATTTAAATACCTTGCATGTCCTTAATTAAAATTGATTTGACTGGATGGGAAAATAGTATAGAAAGTGGAAAAGTATCATATTAGACCATCCACCCCCACTTTGTAGATCCATTTCCCAATTTTGTAAGTATAACCCATTTTGCAAACCCACTTTTTAAACCTATTTTACATTGCAAGCCCACTTTCTAAACTCGTTTCACACAAAATGGGAGAGAAGAATTTAAAGAATTTCCACCTCACAATAACCAATTCTTCATCTCGTGACCGATAACTCATACACAGTCGGAGTACATTTCAAGTTCAATCTCCGACAGTTCGTATTTGACTCCGACTTCAAATCGAATTAAATATCATTTTCATTTTCTTTTAGATTTAAATATTTTGAATAATTTGTACTTTATTTGTATTATGGTTGGTTGTAATTTGAAGTTCAGGGAAAAATTAATATGTAAGGTTTCGATTTAACAAGTGATCATATTCAAGTTCCTAAAAAAATTGAGATTTTCACGCATTTCCCATGTAATGTTGGGCAGAACTTTTTAGTTTGTTTGATTTTTTGGTTTATGAAAAATCTAGATTTGTTCTTATATTTTTCTTTTCCCTTTTTTTATTTGGTGTTCCTATTCTTTGAACTAAATTTGTTCATTTAGATTTGTAACTAGGATTATTTATAGTATACGTGCTTTGCTAATGAAAAAATGAAAATAGGTGAAATAAGTAGTGCACTCTTGTTTAGCGGATTACATTTAAGCTGCACTTGGAAATAAGAATGTAAGAAATTTTATTACACTATTGTTTAGTGTTGGTTGTATAATTCTAACAATTTTACTTGGTTTTGAAGTTTTATAGAGGATTTCTTTCTAAATATGTTATTGTTTTGGGGTTATCGTTAAGCTAAATTCTTATTGTATTGTGTTATGAATATGGTTTTGAGTTTGTATGAAGTTGTCTCATTTTTTTATTTCTGAATCAGCTCAGTTACATCTATTTGTAAGCTTGTTCATATCTATACATTTTGATATTTGTTTTATAGGGTCATTGGTTCAATTTTGGGTGAATAAGGAGTTATGTTTGTTCTATGATTATGTTTCTCAAAAACTTGATTATTCGGTTTGTAAGTATAATAATTGAAATGCATATGTTGGGACTTTTTTATATTTTGTTGATAATGATTTGTTGAATCGATTTATGGTCGGTTCGCATGTCATTCAGATGAAATTTTTGAGTTTAATTTAAATGTAAGTTGAATTTAAGAGTTAATATGTTTTTAAATTTGATGCAATGTGGTTCAATTTGAGGATTCAAACGTCTGATTCATGTTAGCATATGGAGAATTCGCATGTAGTTCTTATGGAACCCATCTGTTGAGATAAACTATCGTTCTTAATAGTTATGTTCTGGAATTTTTTACAGTTAGTTATTGTTTCTCGACAGTTATGATACAATGTCAAACTTGTTTCAACTAATCTTCCACGTGTTACAAAGTTAATGTATTACATATCATTATCAGACATTAGGTATTTGTTCATGTTACTGATTTTCGCATCAAAAGAGTGCCTGAAGGGTACGTCAGCATCATCTTCTAGTAAAGAAGTTGTCCTGGATGTGCCCTCAAACGATACCGATTCTATCGAAAATGAAGAAATGGTGATGACGAAGTGGCGCTGAACGCGAATCCGAATACCGTGTACTTCGAACTGAACTCTATACACCAAGAGTGGTAGAGAGAGAGAGAGAGGAAAAACATGAAGTAATTGAAATTTGTTGAATTGAAAACATTGTCATCCCTTTTTGAATGGTTGAAAGTGGAACTTTGCAGGTTATGAAGCTTAAGTATCTAATCTTTGACTTTTATGATAGAAAACATTGTATAACTTATTTACGTATATGTATAGTTTATTTTGTGGTTTGCGAAAGTAAAGTTATTTAGCTAATTGTGTAGCTTGATTGTATAATAGTTACTAGTTGTATATTATAATCATCGTCGAGTTTAGGTATATTCAGCCATGTGCAAAAAAATTACATGGACTTCCAATTTTTTTTTTTTTGAATTTAATCGATCGTCCTGTGTGATATAATGACTATTCCTGACTTGAAATGATGAAAGATTGCATTATATGAAAATTCAATAAATAAATTTGAATGAGGTCAGTGATTCTTACGCATTAATCGATTATCATGTCATGGATACTGTATCTACGTATTAATGTTTACAATTTAACTAACATATATTTAATCAACTAAAAATTCATTGTATTTTACATATCTAATCAATTGAATATCAAGTAATCTTGTTGGGTTTTTTATACCCATTAATTTCGGGTAATGATGTTAAACTGATGTTGGATAATTTATATTGATGTCTTAATGATGGCTCGACCTGAAAATAACTCGGTCTACTAGAAGCAACTTAATTGAGTTAATGTTACTCGTGGCACAACACTTTTGGATGACCCAAGTTGTGGCTTTGCATTGGTTGTGATATATTGGTTATTAGGTTTGTTGGCCCATTAGCACCCCATTCTTAGCCCAACATGTGATAACCTAAGTAATATAACTGGCTTCCTACTATAGCCACTTATGTGTGTTGGTCTGTAAGAAATAGAGAAAAACGTCAGGTTTAGGCGATTTTGGTTCTTTTTCCTTGAGTAACCAATTGCTACTCTATTTCCTCTTCCTTTTTGGATTCCAAAGCAATCACCAAGTGTACCATTTTGTGGGGTGAAAACTTGTGGCAACCAGTGGGTAAAGTTGTGGGTCGAGCCTCCTCGGTTGATATTTGTTTGGTTGATTAAATTGAGTCCGGATCAAAATTTCTCGAAGATTTTCGTGACAAATGGTATCAGAGCTTGGGTAGTTGTGAAATCTATGATTTTTGGAGTGAAAAATCATCCAAAAGTCCAAAAACGTTGCTAGAAACTGGCAGAAAATTAAAGACAAAAACTGTCTAAATTTTGCAAATACAAACCAGACCAGTTGCTGTGTTTTTCAGTGAAACCGCTCATCCTTTGGAGACACGGTGATCGTCGGTGGACTGTGCAGGCGGAGGCGCACCTGGTTGTTCAACGTGTGATGGACAACGACGTCGCGTGTGCAGGCGGAGGCGCACCTAGTTGTTCTGCTTGGGTGTTCATTGACTTTAGCCCTGGTGAGTACATGAAACAGGTATGGTGTGTGTTTCGGGTTCGAAACACCAGGTAAAGTCCGTGATTTCAATTTTATTGGTTACCTTGATTATGCAAGTATAAACTTTATATTTTGTTTTATTGCAATTGATTGGGTATCAAAGTGGAGATTTGTTAGATTTTTTATACTCAATAAATTTCAGGCGATGATGTTAAATCGATATTGAATAATTTATATTGACACATTAGTGATGGCTCGACCTGAAAATAACTTGGTCCACTAAAAGCAACTTAATTGAGCCCCTGTTTGGTACATATTAAAATTTTAATTTTCATTCTTCTACTCATTTTCAACCACACATCTTTCAATAAAATAATATTTTCCATCACATCAATAATTTTTCCTTCTTTTTCAACCACACATTCTCCATCAATCTATTATTTCAGAATACATTGTTCGAAAATAATGTGGCTCAAACACACCCTGAATTAATGTTGCTTGTGGCCTTACACTTTTGGATAGCCCAGGTTGTGGCTTTGCATTAGTGGTCATATATTGGTTATTAGGTTTGTTGGCCCATTAGCTCCCCATTCTTGGCCGAACTTGTGATAACCTAAGTAATATATATTTGACTTCCTGCTACAGTCGTTTGTACATGTTGGTTTGTGAGAAAGAGAGAAAAACGTGAGGTTTGGCTAATTTTGGTTCTTCTTCCTTGGGGTTACAATTGCTACTCTTTTTCCTCTTTTTTTTTGGCTTGCAAACCAATCACTAAGTGTAACTTTTTTGTGGGATGAAAACTTGTGGCAACCAAGTGGGTAAAGTTGTTGGTCGAACATCCTCGATTGTTATTTGTTTGGTTGATTAAATTGAGCTCGAATCAGGATTTCTCGAAGATTTTCACAACAAATCTTTTAAATATACATTAAATTAACAATAAATAAAATTTTTTATTGTACTTATGTATTTAATTAAATAATATTCATTGTAATTGCATTAATTTTAATTAAATGCATGCAACGAATTAGATTAAAATAATATTTATATTAAAAAAACAAAAAGTTTTCTTATATTTTATAGTTACAATAGATTTGGAGCATGTTGCGTGCGAGGAAACACTTAAAGCATCAACAATTCAATTATGCAATTCGAGAATTCTACCCTAGAACTTCTAGACGCAAGAAGAAAAATTCAATTATGAGATCCAACTAGATTTAAAATTCAACAAAAAAAAAAAAGTATCAATAGAATCATATTTTAATAAAATATCATACTAAACTATATTTGTAATTTTCGCAAATTATTAATTTATGATATGAATGGGATCACGGAGTCATGTCACGGCTTTCAAAAAAAGTATTATCTAATTAATTTATCAATATTATTAATTTAGCCTATTAGCCGAAGTCGAGATCGTAAAAATAATAATTATATAAATATAATTAATTTATCGAGTACTAATTTATAGAAGTTGTATTCTCTCTCAATATAGTCCTAAAACCATGGAACATGAACATTACCAATTAAGGAAGCATTACAACTTTATGTTCGAAACCAGCTTTATAATGGAAATGTTTTGATATACTTTTAAGTGGGATCCATTCCTTCGTTTTGAAATATTTAAGTAGATTCGTGTCGTCATCCCGAAAATATCGAAATCATATATTTATTTATCAAAATTGATGTTAAGGTAAATTAGGAATTGAAGTTCAAAGTGAACCAATTGAAAGAGGTTTTATGTGTTGGATTGACAATCTAATGTAATTTATCTTACATAGAAAAATGGACAAGGAAATGAGTAGTTTATATATGGCTACAATTTTGAAAGGTGTAATAATATGTAGTATAGAGACTCTCTCTACGTGCGTGCACGAATGTAAATCATGAAACGGATTTGTAACATCCCCAAATCTAATTCATTTCTCTTAAAATCATAAATGAGGAAAAATAGTTATATTTTTCTTTGACATCATAACATCAATGAGTTATTAATTTAACATAATTTGCCCTTGATAAAATATAGGAAAATTAAATTGAATGTAAACTTTATTTACAAAATGCATTCAATATTTAAATGTAATAGTAGTGAATCCATCTCACAATGAGTCGTCATCTCGTATAATTTTGTTTTCATCATCTAAAAATGAAAAGGGATAACATGGAATAATCTAACACTCAGTAAGCAAATCTCATATATATATATATATATGAATTACTTCAAAATAAAAGTATTTTTCAATATGTATCATTTTTCTTTTATTTCTTTAAAAACTTAGCATTGACGTCGTGAGCCCACTTGGTGTATCGCCTAGCCAATTAGAATGCAATGGACAATGATTATTTGGAACCCGATCGAGTCCTACTAATAATACCGCAAAGTAGTTAATATTAACATTATTATTGAACATTGGTCGGGTGCGCTGGTCCCCCACGTTTTATTTTTCATTCACACCTTTCATAGCATAGACATACTTCATAACAAAACATTTGGAATACATATCTTTAAAATGTTGATTGACTCATTGACATTTAGAAACTTTCATTTTTTAAAATTTCATGTATACTTATAAATGCATTGACATGTATAAATTTGTAACGAGAAACATTAATGAAATAAAATATAATAATCAAATACATGTTATCAGAAAGGCAAATAAAATAACATGTTTATACATTTGACCATATGATATTCGCGTGAAAACGGGGGAAGGTTTACTAACTTGGAATCCTTAGCGATTTCATTCATAGTGGGTATTGGATATCTCCTTTGCTGCCCACAAAATCTACTTGCCAATTAATGTAGGTTATTACCAATCATTCAAAATTTCAACAATATTCATTCCTGATAATCAATACTTATTCTATTTAGATAAAATAGTTATTGACGTTTGAACCAAACATGTAAAATAGAGAGTGCTCATTATTGTATAGAGATTTAAAAGTAGAACTTCTTGTCAAAATTGCTTTTAATCGATAATGGTGCTTTCTATTTATTATTATTCTTACTAATTGTTAGGAAACAATTACCTTTTTTTTTCCTATGCTAGAGATTTAAAAGTAGAACTTCTTGTCAAAATTACTTTTAATCGATAATGGTGCTCTCTATTTGTTATAAATAATGTGATAATATGAACTCCCAAGAGATTTAATCAAATAAATTATGCAATATCAGAAAGTTAATAGTTGAAACTAAACTTTTATAAAGAAATAAAGTGCCCCTTTTTGTTTTCTTTTCTCAAAAATAAGTTAAATTACCTTCTAAATTCCATAACCCAAGGTAAGATAAAATAGAAATTGGGTGCAAATAAATAATAAAATTACCGACAAATGCAACTCGTGATTAAGAGAATGCTTTGATTTCAAATAAACAGCACTTTGCTTATATCCTCATATGAATAAAACTTTCACTCATTTAACCATTCGTTTGGGAAATAAATTACTGAATTTTAATTACTCAAAACTTAAGAACCCAATAACAAAACAAGTCATGCACTAACTTAAATTCAATTTATGCTTAAATGGATTTGCTTTAATAATTAAATATATGCATATATACACTGTACCTACGTGTGTTTTATAGAAAATGGAATGACCAATCAGTTCAATGATTCAACCAGGTATTGCAAAGGCATTAAGATAATTTGACTATAAGGTGATAATAAAATAGAATTAAAAAAATCATATTACTTCCTGTGTTGGAATCCCAAGTCAAAGAAGATGAAGGAAAAGAAGAATATAGGTAACATATGAGTCTTCGCGTTAATTTTGATAAGAACTAGACACAGTTGAACGTGCAATTATTTTGAAATACTAAAAGTAATATTTGATATCACTTTGTTGGAAGGATTTGATGAGTCTCAAATGAACTAAAAAAAAAAAAATTAGGATAAAAATTTAAAACAAGAAAATTGTATTCTTAAAATGCAACTTTTATAATTCAAATTTTTTGTGATAATAAAATGCTACAATGAGCAACATTTTTATACTACGTTTGTGCAAAAGAATTAATTTTTAATACATGAATTTAAACACTTATTAAAATTTCTAGATATATGAATAAATTCATTTGTAATAACTCTAGAATCATATAGATTAAGATTCGCTAGTCTAGATTAATATGAATATTAATTAATTGATACTTAATAACACGAAATTCAAACATATGACAAATATTATGTATTATTTATTACATATTGAAAGATGAAAAATAAAGTATTATTGAAATAATTGAATTGTAGTAATGTTAAAATCGTTAAAAAAAATGATTCTTACTTTATGTGATATTTAATATATGATAGATAGGTAAATAATTATTATATTCCCTTTAAAAGTACATAAGAATCTTTACTTCTAATTCTAAAGCATCAATTGTCGCCTTATGGGTAACATTTCTTCCAATTAGGTAACTAAATGCTCATCATTTGACTTAATTAGTGTACTAAATTGTTTAATTAGTATCTAATTATCAAGTCAATTATGTGAAATAAAATTTAATTAGTGGTAATAATAAATCAACTTTAATAGGCACGAGATCGTCTAGGGCATCGTAGGTGCATCCCACTGCAAAAATGTAATCAGTTACGACAACATTAAATTTATGAGTCAAAATCAAATATAAGGCATTATCATTCTAAACAATAATTTTATAAAGGTGAACCTGTGGTATTAAAAATCCTACCCCTTAAAATAAATCTCGTCCTCGAAATTAAATTGTATCAAGTAAATGTGAGTATTTGGTACATATCATGTCATCATGCGCCTATGTTGGCTCTACCACTACACTTAGTTTCTCCAAAATAAGTAAGCGAGAGTTGATGATCATAGTACATTATTGTGGATATAATTCATGCACAATTTTAATATACTTTTCCCAACAATGTTAAGACGAATTTCGTGTGCATATTAAATTGTGTTTACAATAAGGATCATGATATTGCATGGACCACATTCGTTGACTGCGGCATATTATTTATCATAACTGAAACTATCTATATAGTTGTATACTTGATGAATAATCAAAAAATTGCCAGTATCATGATGGATTTCACATTCTGTTGTACTTAGTGCATGTGCATGAGAAAACGTGTCTCTTGAAGGAATGAAACAATGTTTGTAAATTTGCTTCAGGCTCCGTTTGGTGCACATTATTATAAAATGAGAATGAAAAATATAGTCATTATTGGGCCCCACACAAGAGATAGAAATTCAAAATCAATGGCTTGATGTGATGGATAACGGTCATGTTTTTTTTTATTTTTATGGATGAAAAATGAGAAACAAACAGGGACTTAATTAGCGTTACTCATAGCCCGACCTA
>CAIGRN010059657.1:0-10090 GCA_903798345.1 Fraxinus anomala
CAATATGGGGCGGCCGCCCAGGCCATTTTTTTGGTCTCTGTTAACAATTTTGGGGATTGGGCGGCCATATAACTGGGCGAGCGCCCAGTTATAAATTTTTTTTCAATTTTCTTTTTCAACCCTCATCTTTATTCCTTCTTCCATTTGGTCATTTTTCTCTATTTTTCTTTTAATTTCCACCGCAATTATCATTATCATCCTGCAAACACAAATTACATCGAATTAAGCTATATTCAACACTTAAACTTCAATTATCCATATTTGTAAACCGAATTCAATGTGTAAAAATGCCCTTATCAGTAGCTCCCGAGTCAATTATCTAAGGAATATTTGTGGGATAAGGTGATCTATATGTGACGGTGGATAGACTAGTGGATATACCAGAGATAGTAGGCACTTTAGGATCAGTGACAGATGGCTTGGAAAGAGTCTGAGCATGATTAACTGAAGGAGAATTGCATAACACAATCCCTTTGGTATCGATCTAGAAGTGTTTTCAGTTTACCACACTCACAAGATGGGATAGGATCATAAATAGATAATTCATCCCATATTGTTTTCAATTTCCCATAATGAATACTCACTTAATCATTTTCTTGCAACAGGCCAGCCAGTGCTTTCTTGAGCTGGAATATCCGAGGTTCGTTTCGCAGGGAAAAACGATCCCTCAACTCCAACCAGATTTCCCGAGCATCATCTACAAACACAACACTGGATTTGATAGTAGTACTTATGGAGTTTTGAATCCAGGAAACAATCATATCGTTACATCGCTCCCAGACATCAAACAGAGGGTCATTTGGATCAATCGGCTTCTCAATACTCCCATTAATAAAACCAAATTTATTTTTTGCTCTGAGTGCTCGACGCATTGAACGTGACCAGGTTGCATAGTTGTCTATGGTGAGTGGGTCAGTGACGAGAGTCACTCCAGGACTATCTTCATTCTCCAATCGGTAAGGATTGGTAAGGTCTGTAAAATTGAGGAAACGAGGAGAAATTTATTGGTTAATCTGAGTGTTTTGGTTTGGGTTTGTAGAGTTATGGGAATGGGAATTAGTTCCATGATTTTCAGCATCAGTTGGTTGGGAAGCCATGGAAATGGAGCTTTACTTCTCTGATACCATGTAAGTTTTCAAAAGAAATGTGAATGAGAAGAAGTGTGTAAAATGATATTCTTTCAAGTTCCGATAAAGAGATTGGCGGCATACTTGACAAAACAAACTTACTTATTTTTATTGAACATATAATTTCAAATTTTACTTTTTTTCCTAACAAATATGAACATTAGAATACCAGTAATTCAGTAGAATACTAGTAATTCAAAATAACATTTTATGGGTAGCAAAAAGAAAAATGTATGCTCCATTATCGGGACAAGGCTTAGGTTGTTCTTATGTACTATGTATATGGTGCCACAAGTAATGCCCAGGAATTAGTATGTAAGATTTTGCGATAACAGGTGGAAATAAGGACATTTAGATAAAAATACATTTTCTTAAGGGAGGGTTCAAAAAATGCATTCTACTTGTCAAAGTGTATAGTAACACAAATACACAATAATGTCTTTTTTAATGTGGTTGAAGGCGGCAAACTCTATGTTATTGAAGGCGCATGAGGCTTTGCTTGAAGCAAGAGAGCTTTTGAAATTTTTGAAGAATTTGAAGAATGATAGTTGTGATGAAGAGAAATGTGAGAAAAATGTGATTTCACAAGATAGTGAGCTTGATTTTGTGGAGTTAGGGAGTGTTTGGCAAACGACTATGCTTAGCAAGAAGGTAAATAAGTATTTATATCTTTGTTTTTAGCTATATTATATGTAGAAGTATCAAGTATGAATGAGTTAAAGTTGTTTACACCATCTGATATCGTATTTACTGTTTTAGTTTTTCAGATATAACCAAATTGCTTTGTAATTCTTTTTTCCGTTGCATACAACACTCTAATACTTCATCTTGCATGATATCTAAAACTTAATGCAATCATCTAACTTAACTTTATTTGTACAATATGAATGTGACCATATATTATGTTTAAGGTATGAAGTTTGTGAATTAAGAAGAAAGAAAAATGTGAGACTCTTCTAGCCTTCATAGATGGAAAAGTTGCGCCCAATTATGGTCATGTAATTATTTGATAGAATCCACTTCTGGATATGTAGTTTTTATTTTATTTTATTTGGTGATGGCTCATTGATGCATATTGTAGACCTTAATCGAACCATCCACCATAATCAAGAAGATCTACTTGGCACTACTTTGCACTAGGTCCTACCTTTGAGCCACCACAACTCTAGAGAGAAAAAATAGTATGCTAGTATCAGAGTGCTCGATAAATATTAGGATTCACAGACAGTCCACAAAAAATTATCTCATTGATGCATATGTAGATCTTAATCCAACCATCCACCATAGTTAAGAAGATCTACTTGGCACAACTTTGCACTAGGTCCTACTTTTGAGCCACCACAAATATAGACGAGAAAAAACAGTATGCTAGTACCTGGGTGCTCCGTCCACAAAAATTTGGTGCTTGATGATGGATGCGCATTCACAAATTGTGGTTGTGCTTAGTTGTTGGGACTTAGTTCATATGTCAAAAAGAGTGCGTCCACTACCAAAGTATTAAGCAAATGAAATTTTATGTCAAGAGCCATGTCGAGTTGGATGCAGCTATACATAGTAATTTAAGTTTTGTAGTGATGTGGTTGTTGGTTAACATGATGGGTGTTTTGCCTAAAAATTGGTTGTGCTGCAAGCTGTAATTTGATAACTTTGTGATTGTGAAAATATAGCACGTCTTGAAACCTTCTCGCTGATGGTGTATCTGGATAGCATTTATCTTCCTTTGTTTAGATGCTCGTTCCAATTATAATGACAAATAACACATAACCTTACAAAATTAGATAGACTCTACAAGACTGACCAGACATGATAGTGTTATTGGTGCACCATTACATATGCAATGTAATATCACACCGTTGTTCTAGATACTAATATTAGTGTAATGAACCACTAAAGTTGATAAGCATGCTTGCCTTTGTAATTTAAAAGCAATTGATGATATTTACATCTCCCACTGGTGCCTGATAATGTCTAGATTTATGCTTATACTATACATTTGGATAAATGCTTTTCAAAATGCTTGAAACATGGATTGATATTTAGCAGTTTTATGATTTTTGAATGTGTGGTGCAAGCTGCCTTTATGGGATGCTTCATGTCATCCTGTGTCAAAAAAAAAGAGTCAAATTGCTGCAGTGTAGCATAATGAAGTATCCATCTTTCAGTTTCATAGGCTACAAGGACCTTAAGTTTCCTCATGGTTTTCCAGGTTTCCCACCTTTTCAATTCTACCAACAAAGAGTTGTTCCAGTATTTAACAACCTAGTCACCAATGAGGGGAGCAGCGAGGTGGAGGCTGAATTTTTGAACCACAGATATATTGTACCAAAGAAAAATTGTTTTTATATGGTATGAGACTAAAACTCCTCTAGGTGATGGTCAGTTCAAATGGCAGTGAAGTACAGATAAAAGGGCTTGATTTCTTGTAATGTGTTCTTTATAATCATGTTACTATTCTATACTTCTGCTCGTTTTTCTTTCTTTCCTTTATTATTCTGTAGTTCTAAATCATCGTCTCTGAGAACTTAACTTTCTTGGGTAATTGCATGTCTTCAGTGTTGGTTGCATCTAACATTCTCTATGCCTTTTTCCTTATTATGTGGAAGTCTGATCTGGGGAAGATTCACAACTTGATTCCTGGTAATCTTTGAGCTTACTCAAATTTTCTTTTGAATCTTGTATAGAAAGATGTGAACTCTATGTCTGAGGCGCAATAGGTTAGGAATAAGAAAATATTTATTGTATATAGGGAATTATTAATTTTTCGTTCACCAAAATTAGAGGCATTATGTGTTATTGGTTTTCTTTTGCGAAATCGACTTAGTGAACTTTTTTCATGGAAATTGAAATTGCAGAATCGTTTTGCAGATAAGGAGATAATAATTACCTGTTAAAAACATTGGTTGCTATGATTTTAAATAACCAACCCTAGCCAATTTGTGCTTTTAGGCTGCTCTTTTATATTTTTCTCTTTCCCTGTAACAAGTTATTAAGGCATTCTTAACTTTTTATGCTTTTGTGATTCTATTTTTGATATCTTTTTGCCCACATGGATATGAGTTTCCCACTGTTTTATGTCAGCTGAATCTGATTGTGGCTTCAATCTCATAGTGATCGATCCACCATGGGAGAATAGCAGTGCACATCAGAAACTGAAGTATGTTCACATCATTGATCTAATTTACTAGTCTAGCATTTGAAGCATGAGAACATTTCCGTTTAATTATTTGTGCAGAAATCCTATAAATGAAATAGTGTACAGCTGGAGGTTTTTCCGAATTGAATTCTTATCACTATTAATCTAAGTTTATCAACAATTTCCTTGATGGAATCTGACAGACAGAGACCGTCCATTGATGAATTTTCTTGAAAAAGGAGATCAACTTTTAGAAACTTGATAATTAACAAACATTCTGGAGTCTTCACGCCATTTTGCACTGATTGCCAATTCTCTTAACAAATTTGCAGAAAGTTCAATTCGTTGGATCATTTGTTATAAAAATTCTTTATACTTTTTGGATTGGAAAATATTACTTATTTTTGGAGCTTTACTTTAATATAGCACGTGTTAATTGTATAACACATTTCACTTAAAAACTAAAACATCTATACTCATAAGACATAGCATATTTTTTTTTTTTTTTTGAAGCAATCTAAAACATAGTGTGTGTGTGTGCACATAGGAATGATCTAATGAGAATCAGTGCACATCTTATGTTAAGCACCAATGATATGTCACATGAATTTATTGGTGGATTTTAAACTTAGTTTAAATGTTGAGGCTCACCATAAGTTTATTCATCAATGAATTTATATAATATGTCACTGGTGTTTCAACATAAGTTGAGCACCGGTGCTGATTAGATTGTATGTGTGTGTATATATATATATATAGATGATCTATTAAACACTTACTAAACACTTATGACATGGCATATTCTATTGGTGAATATAACAACTTTAATTCAAATATAGAGACCTACAAATGCATTGGTGTGTCATCTATTGGCTGCTTGATATAGGTTAAGCACCGGTGCTTATATATTGTAACTATTTTAAATCTAAGCATTTTTATATCCAATATAATTTAAATAGAGTAAGATAAGGAAATTAGATTAAGGAGTCAACAATATGTGAATAACCAATTTGTATATGCTTGCAACGTCATGACTAAATTGAAATTTAAGCCAAACATAAGGTATCAAAGTGATATTTACAATTGCCCCATTTTTTGACATACTCGCAAAATGATATTTAAGTCAAGCAGTCAACTAAGCCATTGGCTATTTGTATGTGTAAAAAATTCACAATTCCTCATTTTTTTTTTTCTTGGGGCCAACTCGACATTGAAGCCAATTATAATAGAGTTTCAAAAAAAGCCTTTTTAGACAGAAATTTTATTTATTAGAAGCTTCTTATAGTTGAACTTCTATGACTATCATTTTGATGAAACCATAAAGAAGATCATAGTTATGTAAAAACAAGCTAAGTATTGTTGCCAAAAAATCTGGGGTTGGCTACATGAATAGTTTTTTGCAATTCAGTTGTTTGTTGGTAGATCTAGTTATCATAATCAAAAACCACTTTCACTAACTTGCAAGTGTCTTTTCCATTTAATTGCTGATTGTGTAACTATTGGGGGATTTTAAAAGCAGAATCGTGGTATTTTTCATAGAATGCTCTTCTGCTTTTGCAGATAGACTATTTTGCTGGTAAAACTGAGTATGCTTATGCAGACAATTGAATGGATATGAGCAGATTCTAATACAATTCACTAAGCATTCTTCAGATACTCTGAGTGCCAATATTCAGAACCCAAACAAATATTCACCATTGCATCTCTTTGTTTTACAAGTAGAAGCTATTTAACTTCATAAGTTAAGTTGCTTGAATTATTTTAAGTGGTTTTATTCTTTTGACACTTGATATTACACTGTTACTTAGCCTGAATTTTGTTGGTTTTGAATTTTCCTAACCGTAACAGGTATCAGACTTTGCCTAATAGATACTTCTTATCTCTTCCCATTAAGCAATTAACCCATACAGCTGGATCTCTGGTAGCCTTATGGGTAACTAATAGGGAAAAATTGCGGAGCTTTGTGGAGAATGAATTATTTCCAAAATGGGGTGTCAAATATGCTGCTACATTTTACTGGCTGAAGGTATTCCTATCTAACTACGGACATTGGCTAGATTCACTGCTATCTGCTACTGAGTCTACAAATCTAATTATTGATGTTACAGGTGAAAGCGGATGGCTTGTTGATTAGTGAACTGGATCTCTTTCATCACAGGCCATATGAATGTGTTCTCCTTGGTTATTGCCATCGGGCGGTGAGTCTATCTAACCACTGGAACTGGTCTTACGTTGTTAGATGCCCTTTTATCTCTCTCTGTTCTCTGTGCAGGATATGAATTCCCAAGATCCGCTAAGATTGAACCATGTACCAGATGATCAAGTCTTCATCAGTGTTCCTGGAGATTATTCGAGGAAGCCCCCCATTGGAGGTAGTCTTTGCACTGACAAAATAAAAAATTTAATATATTCTCCTTTGGTTTCTTTTAGCCTGATTGTTCTTCCCAGTTGTATTTTCTCTTCAAGCTGCGAGTTCGTCTGTTGTTACTCCATATTCAACAAATCATTGTCAATCTTAAGCATTAGTTGTGTTGATTTCCTTTTAATAGTTTGTAATGGGAAATTGGTTCTTCCATTTCAATTCCTTGGCATGTAGAGTTGCTGCTGGAGTATGTACCAGGGTTTAGGCCTGCTCGCTGCATTGAACTATTCTCTCGGGAGATGATAGCAGGCTGGACTTCTTGGGGCAATGAACCACTTCACTTTCAAGATTCTAGATATTTCCTTAGGAAGGGGATAGATAAGTGACCCCTCCTAGATGAAGTACTTGCTTTGAGAAGTCTGGAATATATATTACACTCTCGACCATTTACTCTCGGTAAGTTTCCATGTCCATCAAGTTGTTTTTTTGAATTTCGGGATGATGATAATGATTTATTGAAATCAAGTACATGGTATAGTTCTCATTGTTCTCTTTCATGAAAGCTGGAAGAGAATATTTTCATAGTTAAATGTCGTCTAACTGTCTAAGCCTATGTTTGGCTCATTTTATAAACACTCACGTTACCTTTTATTCACACATTTCGATTGATTCACAAATAGTACCTACTTATCCACCACTCCATTTCTGGTTTGTTTATAATTTAAACCCTTTATAAACACTTCCCAAACATGCTCTAAGTATCTTCTTGTTGGTTTCTGATAAGTTTTCTAAAGAATCATATTGTTTAGAGTTTTTTGGCCTTGTATAGCTATTGGTTATTTGGTTCCATTTGGGAAATTTTAAAATGAGATTAGTTCGATTAAAACTAACGAAGCTCATTTGGCAAACCCATTTTTTGACGATTGCTGTTCCTCTGGAAATACGGAAAATCTGTGTTTTTTTAAATGGCAAATCTCTTTCGTTGACTGCAAAAAAAGTAGAATTTCCCCGTTGAACGTTATTGCCCATTAGACATTAAATGCAAAAATGACCAGAGCATGTTTGGCCAAGTTCACATTTTTCGTTGAAAAAAAAAAAAGTTGCCTTTTTTGATAATAAGTCTTACCTTACTCTCAAAATAGGTAACTTATTTCCAATAATAAAACAAACTTATAAGCAAACTTTTAAGCTTTGCCAAACATGCTTACCTCATTCATGTTCGTACTAAGTTTTCTGGGAACACAGTGGAAAGAGAAAGGTGGTACCTCTTTAAAACAACACCCAGTGGGTTTTTTGTGTGCAGCTAGATTTGGAGCCAAAACCAGACGCACAAGTGAAACCAGTTGCCAAAATAGGTCTAGGAGCCAGGCCGAACTTATGCCTATATAACTGTTAACACTGCTTGCATTGATGCAAATGACCAGAGCTGCTAATAAATAGTTTGTACAAGGGTTAGCTGCTATATTCGACCCGAAGATATAATTGGAGAATCATTCCACGATCTTTGTACGTATTAAGTTGCACATGTTTGGGCTTTGAGAGAATTCTGAAGGTCGACCAAGAACGAAAGAAGTTGTGAAAGGTATTGCAAGTGGAGGATTCTTAAAGTGTGCATTCGCTATGCGGGATGGCGTACAAGACTGCACCAGCCAAAACACATTATGTTTGGTACGAAGTACTAGATTGTATTGTATAGAATAATAGACATTTTTAATTCTTCTAATTTGTACTATGAAGTTTTGTGTACGAAACGTGCCAACAAAATCGTGCCAGTTGTTTAATGCTAGAACAATTGCTTCTTTGCTAGTTGTCAACGATAATGGTCCTCAAAAATGTTACTGTAAACTAGCTGAATGTATAATTTTATAATGTATTCCATGTTTGCTATCTTTAGGCATACTAACGTACAAAAAAAACAATTTATTTCAACTTGAACTCTGAATAGAATTACTGAGTTTCTGTGGACTTTAGGCTGGGGTAATGATTCAGTTTCTTCAGCAATTCTGCTTATTGGCAAGAAATATATTGTGGACGTTATATTTATGTATTTGATCCATGCATCTGATGGGCTCGATTGAAAGATCTACACGTACTCGTATACGTGCACTCAAACCTCTCATTAGAAATTTAGAATGTTATCGCCATAGCCAAATGATTCCGAGAATGGTGGATGTCAATGTACAGTTAACATTAGGTACTTGTTCGGCTCTCATTTCTCCAAAATCATTTTAAAAAATATTTTTTCAATAAAATAATTTTGCACGTAGATTTATAAATATTTTCTATTTTTTAATCATGTATTCTAAAAAAATTACTTTTCGCAAAATCTATTTCATAAAAAAATTCTACAAAACATGAATTAGATATTTTGAAATAATAATTCAAGAGAGACACAGAACCCCTGTTTAGTTTTGTTAAAAATAAGATTTTTAATAGATTTTCATAAATCTTGATGAAAAATTGTGGGATGTGTGGTTAAAAACAAATTTAAAAATAAAAATGGGAGCCAAACTTGGGCAAAATCAGACCTAGATGATTTTCTTGTTTATTTTTTCTTTATAAACCTCCAAATTGCTTACCTTAGATTTTGTAACTCAATCCAACGTGTAAAAAAAAAATTAAAAAAAAAGAATAATTTTATGTTTCTCTAAATATATATTTAAACCTCTTTAAATAAATAACAAAGTCGTTGTAGTATAGTGGTGAGTATTCCCGCCTGTCACGCGGGTGACCCGGGTTCGATCCCCGGAAACGGCGTATTTTTTTACTTTATTTTTATTTTTTTTGCTTCTTGGGAGGTGGAGATTTTTCGAAAGCCAATTAGTTAGTTAAACGGCCTTAGAATTGGGTCCATAAAAGTGCCTCTTCAGTTCTAAAGTTAGTGAGATTTTTTTAGGGATTTGGATCGACACAGTGGAAGCTCCGGATATTAATTAATGTGAGGTTCAAACTTTTACAAATTCTTGATAAACGTAGTTTGCGTTATCAACCTCTTAATTCTTCGATATAAGGATTGAACATGATTAATGGAGATCCATGCCCATTGTACTACCAATTCAAAGGATTCTTCAGTAACAGTGATGAAGCAAATGTGAAATTGACANTTGACATCTATGCCTTCAACCTTTAAGATTGCAGAACTTTTGACTGTAGGTGAACTTTTAGAAGCATTGTATCTTCATCCTATCAAACTTTTTAGCTCCATAGTCATAGTCTAAGGTGAGGAAACGATTTCTATTTATTTGACCGCCGCGAACAATATATTTGACTGTTAAAAGAGGTCAATTCTTAATGTTGGAGTCGTCCAAGAGCAATTTGATAGATAATATTAATGGCTTGTTTGAGTCCCACTTTGTCAAAAAATATTGTATTTTTAAATAGTTTATTGATAAGAAACGTGTGATTAAAAAATAAGGAAAAATTTTAAATTTGTGTGTAATACTATTTTATTAAAAAATGTGGTTGAAA
>CAIGRN010059678.1:0-11600 GCA_903798345.1 Fraxinus anomala
AATTTCCTTGAAAGAGTTAAAAATTGCTAGACAACATTTAGTCATTATTCTTCGTATAATTTATATAAAACCATGAGAGGCTAGATTCTTGTTTGTATTGGATGAAGATAAACTATTTTGTTTATTTTATTCTAATTCAAGGCAAGTAATTTAGTTAATTCTTGCATTTTGTTTTTATTAATCTTGGAATCTCGTTGCATTATTTAATTGATTAGCCACAAATTAGATAATCAGTTGCTTGTTATAGTACTAAAAGGCTCACAATAAGTTAAATGATACGTAATAAACATATGGACAATAGATGATAGGAATATCATGTATGGCCTGTGTAATCTCTTTGATAATCGAGTGTTTGAATGGTATTCATATGAATTCGAATTAGGAATATGATCGGATCATGGATTCGCAAATCCAATACAATCATTCCATAATTTAATACAAAAATGTTTTACATAATTCTTAGATCATCTCTTTTGGGTTACTTAATTCGAATTTGATAGAAACTAGTACACATGGATTAGAATTTATTCCTCGTGGAACGATACTCATAATTTACATGTATTACTCGTCGACGATCAATTACGTTTTCGAGATTTATTCGATCAAGTTTTTGTAGCTGTTGTCGGGGAATAAAATTTTACGTTTTTGTTTATTAGTTTAATATAGCATTCGAAGTTTTTAATTATTTTTTGACACACATGATCTCTCTTTTGTTTGGTTTTCATTTGTAGGCGCCGTCTAACGGTTTATGCAAGATTCTGATGAAACTAAACATCTATATTTAGATTTCGAGATCGAAAAACTTTCAAACAAAGAAGAAGAGAACAGAAAACTGCAAGAGAAAGGACAACAGAGATAGTAGAAAACAAAAATTAAAATCAAATTCAATTACCATCAGATTCACCAACATAGCCAGTTTCGCTAAGGGTAGTTGTCTTCGATGGCGAAGTATTAGTACAAGATTTTATGATTCCCGCTCCAACTCCTATACAACCAGCTATTATTTATCCACATTTGGGCAAGCCAACTTTCACATTCAACCAGATATCATCAACTTGTTTCAAAATCATCGGACATAGGATTTTTTGGAAAACCAACTAAAAATTTGCATGAGCACATTCAAGTTTTTCTAATGCTTTGCGAGGTAATTAGTCATGAAGGAATATCAGTGAACGTCTTTTGAATGGGTCTATTATTTCATGCTTTAAAGGATGGATTAAGAGAATGGCTATTTTTACTACCTCCTGAAAGCACTGTGTCTTGAAACGATATGGTACAGAAACTACCCTGAAATTCTTCCTCCCACGTCGAGTTCATTAGATCAAAAAAGAAATACACATTTTTAAGCTTAAAAACCTCTAGAGCTATCCAAAAATATGGGAAAGATTCAAGGACTGCTTCAGAAAGTGTCTCAATCTAAACATTCCTTAAAAAGCCCAGGTCCTTATCTTCTATTCAGGCTTCCATCTTGAATACCGTAACATGGCCAACGCTTCAGCAAAGGGATCAGTGATGAACATGCCCATAAACAAAGAATATGAGTTGTATGAAAGAATATT
The DNA here is from genome assembly GCA_903798345.1 of Fraxinus anomala. Lineage (NCBI taxonomy): Eukaryota > Viridiplantae > Streptophyta > Magnoliopsida > Lamiales > Oleaceae > Fraxinus > Fraxinus anomala. The sequence goes on from CAIGRN010059678.1 coordinate 1,560, forward strand.
AGAAAATCAGTTTACGTGGCCAACAGATATAGAAATTCTAAGGAAAACAGCAGGTGTTCATGACATAGATGTAGTTACATAATTGGCAGCCCAGATAAAAGTGCTAACAAAGAAGTTGGACAACCTAACTCAGAGTGTGAACATGGTGTACCAATCAGCACCAATCTATAGAAACTGTAAAGCAGTTCATACAACTACAAGTTGTCTTATAACCTCCACGTATGTTTATCATTCTAAAAAAAGTACAATATGGGTAGAATTTTTAGAGGTAAGAGAACAATCCTAATTCCAACATGCATAATTTGAGTTGGAGGAATCATTCGAACTTTCTATGGGCTAATAATCAAGGTCATGAAAGTCATGAAAATTGATTCAGGGCAACCTACCAAGAGAAGAAGTCATCTTTGGAGGATCTAATGGTTTAGTACATCACAAAGAGTGAGACTACACTCGAAAATCAATAGGCTTCTATTAAGGATTTAGAAAATTAGGTGGGTAGATAGTAGCTGCATTTTATAGAGGATGATGTGGTTGACACTGCATTAATCAATATTGCTACCCTGTGCGAACTTATGTGCCACCTATTCTATTCCCTTAAAAGTTTCGAAGGCAGCCAAAAGAGAAACAAGTCCAAGCCATTACAATGAGAAGCGGAGTCCAACTGCCAGAAATCAATGTAAAAAGAAAAGGAATTAGGAGAATCGGGTACCAACCACGAGCGAGGAACAAGTAGTGCAGTCTGAAAAATCAATGAAGGTAAAATAAAAATGAATAGTCATATAGTCCACTAGTTAAAGCAACCGTTCCTATCAATAAGCACATACCTCTAGTCACATTCTCCTCAAAAAGGTTGTAGAATAATAACCTAGAGAAACAATTCAAGAAGTTTTTGGATGTCCTTAGGAACTTCACATCAACATTCCCTTCATTGACACAATCCTACAAATTCCAAATTACGCTAAGTTGTTGAAATAGATGTTGACCAAGAAGATAAAGCTGCCAAAGACAGTGGCATTATCATAAGAGTACTGCGCAATCCTATAACACAAGCTCTCTCATAAACTAAAAGATCGAGGGAGTTTTAATTTACTTTTCTTTATAGGAAGTTCATATAAAATAAATGCTTAATTGATTTTGGAGCAAGTATTAATCTAATAACCTTACCTATCTACATGAAATTGGGATTGGGGGATCAAAAAGAAACTTCAATAATTATAGGGTTAGTTGATAAGTGAATCAAGCATCCTTATGAAGTGGTTGATGATAGGCTCATCAAAACTGAAGATTTCATCTTCCTAGTTGATTTCATCATCCTTAATATAGAAGAAGATCAACACATGCTAATAATCTTGAAAATACCACTCTTAGCAACTGGACGAGAATTAATAGATTTTGAAAAGGATGAGATGATCTTGAGGGTGGGAAAAAACAATGAATCTACAAAGAATTGAAATCTTGTAATTGCCTCTTAATTCTCTCAAAAAATTGATGAGAGGTGTCTTTTGTGTCTTGCCTATGTTCTGTATTTGTAAGTGTTGAAATTAGTTCAAGAAATCGTCCCAATGTTGTTACAAAGAATACTGTTGGAAATTGAGTCAATTGTTATGAATATTAAAGATGAAATAATGGGCAAAATGAAAATATCGATCACAAAAAAACAAGATTTACGTAGAAGCCCAAGTTGGAAAAAACTATGGGCAAATGAGGATAATTCACTAATAATCAATAATGGAGGATTAGAAAGGATCTATTTGCACTAAACTAATTAGTTGGACAATTGGTCAATCTCAATATTTATTGTGCCCCACATATTTATAATCAATGAATCCCTAACACGCTAAAAGAATATAATACAATGAAGAATCTAATATAACGTGAAGGTCCTAATACAATAGATAAAATAAATAACGATGTATTTGAGTTGAAATAGGAGAGAAAAACTGTCAAATTTACGAAACCTTCTCTTTATCTATATTGAACTTCTTCAAGTCATACTATTAACTCCCAATACAACTCTCAATTAAATTTCCAATAGAATTCGGGCCACACCCGAATTCTAACAAATCTCTACATTAACATGAATTCCACCGCAAGGAACAAAACTTCAATTTTCAACAAGAATTCTTCGTCTGGAGACGAATTCCACTGCAACGCCTAGAACTTAACTCTTCAAAAATTCTCCAACAAAACTCTTCATCGAAAATTCTCCAACAAAATTCTTCACATCTTCCACAAAAGCCCTTAAGGGCAAACTCAATAAATGTCAACTGAATTCAAGCACTACTTATCAGAAGGATTACCTTAGGTACGAAATTTGCTCGAATTATCACACAAGCAACAAGATCACAAATAACTCCATCCAAGTCAACGCTTATTAAAGCATAAGCAACCAAATCAGCCTCACCAAACCTCTCCTGAGGTCTATTATCTCTTTTCTTCAATTTAGTGACAGCTGCATCAAGTGTGATCATAGAATCCTATAAGACATATAATTGAAACCTTCACTATCCCTTTAGCACAACTCGATCCTTATGTAGCTTTTCCTTCAATATCCAAATAAAAGTCTGCAATAACAAATAGGAGAATTTGCATAGCTGTCCCTACATTATCAATTCCCAAAATTTAACATTTTTTGAAAATGTGCTCAAAAATATCATATTTTGGGTGCAAGATGTCCACAATACCCATGTAATTACCTTTTTGGATGCATTTACTGCTCATTAATGCATGCATTTAATGTTAATTAGAGCTTTGATTTGATAGTCGACAAGTGTAAAAAAATCTTATGTGTAATTCTAATATACATTGTGTAATAAAATTTTTAACCATAAAAAAAATATTTAATAACCTTTTGCGAGGAAGGATAATTTGTCTCTAGAAAACACAAGCTATTTGAGTATTTTCCATTGTAAACACAATAAGGAAGTAATTTTTGATTCATCTTCAAGTCTGAGGGGTTAGCATTTACAAATTGTTTAATATTTTTTTTTCTTATAACTTACTACTATGAAATTGTTAAATGTACCATGCTCATATTTATTTGTAAATTTTTATTCATTCATTTGGATTGCTTTTGAAAATTTCTTAGAATGACAATACCTTTCATAACATTTTGTCGGGGATTCCCAATTGAATGAAGCATTTTGTAAGTTATTGTGAAGATTTTGTCAATTGATAGTTGAGCATTGATGAACACACCTAATACTATGAGGATTATTGTCCAATCATACCCATTAATTGATTCTCGTCAGTTGCCAACCTTTGGACTAGACTGTGAAGATCGACATACAAGGAAATTACTCTGAGCAGTTACCAGTATTTTCATTATAACTTTCTCTTCGAATATTTGATTAACGCGATTCAAAGTGCGTTAAGAAGATAACTCAAAAGGATACAAATATGATACAAATATCATTTTCCAATTTTCAATGTTTTTTGACTTCTAATTGTATCCAATTGATTATGTAAGTTCTGCAATCAACGTTTTGTGGTCCGAATTTACTATTAAACTTCGAATTCATTCCCCGAACTTTGGAATTCATTCATTTTCGCCCATTTTTTGTTCATTTCTTTCAATTTCACTTTTGATCATTGAGGTTTACCTAACAAAAGAAATATACAAGAAATTAGACTACTATTTATCAAAAGAACTAAATCTATATTTATAGGTCCAGATAAGTGTAAAAATATACTTACCAATGAACAATTACAACAATTATTTTCTTTCTCATTTCATCTCATATTCTTCTTCATACACAAAAATTCACTTGTCACATCGACTTTGTCACTTCAATATCTTTTCAATATGGTGTACTACAGAAGTTCATAAGACTTGCGTCTCGATGGGTATGCGTCGAATATCTCTTCATTTTCAACAGAGGCCAATACCATCTAGTCAATCGGATCGTTGGTTGTTGGAACTAACACTACAAATATAACATATAAGACCAATCCTAGTTTGTTATTATCTGCGGAATATTCTCCTCGATGAATTTGATAGGCTCGAGAGTCCTTGTGCTAGGATGTCAATTATGGACTATATAACTTTACCTATTTGGCGTAGTTCTTTTAAGCATTCTAGGAATCCTTATGTAGGGCCTTCCCAAAGTTATGTATATCTCTCATTCAAGAGCATTATCAATGTCTATCAGTGGTTATCTTCCCTGTATATACCCTTTTTGGGCATCTCTTTCTTCTCTCCTTATCACTCATGTAGCAAGGAAATTCTCTCTAGAGGATCATCTTGCCTTTTTCTGCCTCAATTATTCAACTTGCCAATTGCTTGCCTCATGTCATGGAGGCGCTAAATTGGCCTTTCCTTTTTTTTTTTTTTTTTTTTTTGGCAAGAATTGTTTAAGAACTACCTCTTTGAATCTAGCCAATTTCTAAAACTTCATAGGCGGAGCTTGTTGTACCACTTTTTTGCTCCTCCATAGAGGGTTCGATGGAAGGCTACATTTTAGCACAAGAGATACTTTCATCAAGCCCATTTAGTTCAAGTGTTGAGGTGCTCTTCATAGTCACATCTTCCTTTATACTCTGGTATCTCTAGATACTTACGAAATGGTCGGAACATGGGCATCCAGGAGCGTATAGAGAATGTGAGGTCGCCGTCGTCATCATCCAGTTCAAAGGACTTATATGGCCCGTCCTTATCCTCCTCATTAACTTGATATCGAAGTGTTTGGTTTCTCAAGAAGTTTATAGTTTGTTGCCTCATGACCTCAGCAATTCTTCTTTCCCGCATATCCTATAGTGGGGCTTATTTCTGGGGATTTGCTCATGAGGGCTGAAGATGGGTACCACGTTTTAAGACTCTTTTTAGGTTTTCTAGTTCTCAACCTATTGTAGATGTTGTCATACATTTTAGGTCTCTGCTCTCATTCGTAAACGAGATGAAATTTATCCTTTCCACCGAATCGGTCACTCGTAGGTTGGTCTACAAGGCGATTTTGGGAGACATCAATTGTTACATCTCTTTCAATGGAGGTAACATCTCTTCTACACCCATGATGTTAAACTCTGTTGCTATATACTTCTTCCTCTTCTTGCTTGTTCCTCCACTAGGCTTGGAAGCCTTGTAGAAAGCCTAGTGGAGGCATGTTCTGGGGTATGTGCATACCCGCTTGTGCTTGTATCTATTGGAAGAACTGCCGCATGGTGGAGTTCTTTTCTATGATGATCCTCATATTGGCAGCCATGACTGTCACTTCTTTAGTGAAACATGCAACGACTTTCCCACCTCTGTAGTGGAATGGTTGGTAATGGATGATATTAGCTGGGAGACCTCTTTTTTGAAGATCTTCCTTACCACCCTTTGTCAATTATTTTTTTGTTAATAGCATTCATATTGGGAAATGTCTCTTTTCTTCAAATGTTGGTTTTTTGGAGTTGTTTCTTTTCTTAAAAGTTTGTACTTTCTTCAAGAAATATTGAATTTTTTTTCGATGAGATTTTTGGATCAAAATGCCAAAAATAAGGGACATTTAGAACTTTTCCTCAAATCTTCCACTTGTTCTTTCTTCGTGAAATTAACCTTTTTTAAGGGGAAAGTGAATATATTTTTCGATAAGCTTTTGTCACAGGGTTTGCTCGTGGTTAATAGTGCGTTTATCCAAAGTTGGCGCCAATCTATTGGCCTCAATTGTTTACTATGACTTGGCTAACAAATCCCATCTCCATTCGCATTACATTTAAGGCTCCTACATATTTAGACAAACCGTTAGAAGCATGCCTTATTTGGTGGTGGGAGAGATAATCGCAAGCACTCTGATGGTTAAGTCAGTTAACTTGTATATTTTTTGGTGTAGGATGAGTGGAAGACATGAGCCACAAGTATGAGTATGGGCACTAGGTCATATATCAATCAATAAGTCATTCAGAAGATCTTCTACAAAAGATTTCATGGATAAGGTAAATCAAGAAAATGCCTTTGTGGGTTTAAAAGCTAATCACTTCATAGATAAGTTGAAATGGAATGTGGCAACTCACCTCAACCATGTAGGTTCAGTTTCGACATGGTACCTCAATTAGGCCAAGTAGACCAATGACGTGGAGTGCATGTCTGAGTTAGTTTGTTAACTAATTGCCACGTGGCTAGTGTTTGGAGCCTTTTCGGATGAGGCGTAACATAAATAGACTTTTGGGATAGAATTTTTAACAAGGATTTGGAGATTTTGAGATTGAAGAAGAAGATTTTTTAATGCAAAATTAATATTTTGTTTCTTTTTGTATTCTTTCACGATTCGATAATGTACTCTCAATCTAATAGTTGTTTTCATCGTTTAATGTGTAACAAAATTTTTAGTTAGATTGAACGATGTAATCTAGTTGTAATTCTTAACTTTTTTATAAATTTATTTAATCTTTTTCATCTTGTTAGTATTGTTTGCAGCAATTCTCGATGCTTGGGGGTAATAAACTACTATTCTATTCATTTGTGAAATGAATCGAGATGAGTTATTTATTGGTGACAAACCACAATCAAATTGTGGGGCCTCTAACACTTGTCTTTGAGTTTCCTCATAATATGTTTCCTAAGCAGTGGGATAGCTTCGTAGGCCCATATCTACAAGATTGTAATACGAAGTTGCAATGATAAAAATAACCAGAGATAGCGGCTTAAATTGGCTAAAGTGAAATCGTTAGACAACGAACATGTACTTTCAATGCCAGTGGGAACCCTAGGAGCGTGTATTTGAATGGCTTTCTTGGTTTGCTAAGAAGTTTATGGACTTCCTCACTTCAATCTCTTCGCAATATAGAGTACTAGAGAAGGTCGTAGGACTTGAGTCTCTATGGGTATACTTCAAATATCTTTTCGTTTTCAGCCAAGGCCAGCACCATCAGGTCAACCAGATCATTGCTTTTTGGAGCCAACACTACACAATATAACATATGACGAATCCAAGTTTGTACTTACTTGTGGCATTTGTATCTTCGAAGGTTGTCAATAATTCTTCGATTTTTACCGTCGAAGTGACATTCCTTGTTAACTAGTATTTAAGCTCTATGTATATGCAACCGAGCATTGAACACGATTAATTTGATATTGACATGTAAGTTTTCTGGTGTAGTTCATGCTATATATATTGCAATATATGATCAGACAATGAAAATGCATTGGAGTAGAATAAGCACATATTACATTAGGCTCGATAAGTTTCGTGAAGTCAATTTAAGTCGATTTAATTGGCAAATGTTGCTCATTACAATTGTGCTCTTTAGTATCGAAGGAACGAAATATGTACAACTTTCTTTCAACCGCGTCAAAAATAGATCATCCAATGAATATCTGACCACATGGATAAAATTTGTGATAATTTGTATAGCACGTGAAGCATAATTTCTATAGCCTTTCGCTTCACTTCCAATTGCAGAATTTCATTTTAGCATGTGAAAAGTCGCACGTGTTCACCGTCACAAATGCTAACCTCATACCACCACAAAACGATCAGCACAGTTGACAATATACATAAACATGTAATGACAGCCGCATTCTACTACGACAACCTGCTTGAGGCCATATATAGAGTATTGTCAAAATAGTATCATCGACCGTGTAGATTAATGTTTTGTTTAGCGTGGAAAAAGCTAACAAGTAAAAGAAGATTCAGATGATTGTGTAAGGGACAAACATCTCGAGACAAAGTCCCAACAAGTGGTACTTTACTTATAAAGATTACAATTCACGAGAAGTAAAATACCTCCAAAGGGCAAAGCACACAAAGCAATTTGGAAGTTGACAAGAAGAACTAAAAGAAATGAAATTACATAATTTTCTGTTTGAGAGTGATTGATTCATGGTCCTTTTTTCCTTCTATGTTTTTTCTCTTTTATACTCCTTTGACCGTTTTCCTTGTAAAATCTTTTGGAAACTGCTTGTCACCCTATAACTATCAACTTTCTTCATAATAGCTGACGTGTCAAGAAACCACTGTTTAACTGTCGCCATTACTCTCCTCTTTTAACTGCTTGCAACCGGGATTCTTGGGTCGTGGAATGTGAGATTACCCATTAATTGCTTCAATAACCGCTATTTTAAATACCAAACAGAATGCTATGCTCGCCCAGATCTTGGACGACTCACGGGCTTGGGCGAGAATAGGACCGTCGCTCTGAGCGACAATAAGGCACTTCATTCACTCAGATCCTGGGCGTCTTGTCGGCTTGGGCGATGATGGGCCTGCACTATATTTTACATGGTCTCATTTGGGCTTATCCCTCGAATTTCCTAACTGGTCTCCATTTCTTGGACCATTTAATTGGGCTTCATTTTTATATGTCAACAATTACCCCCCAATATGGTAAAATTAATATCAATTATTAATCTTATGTCATATTCCTCCTTTATATTTTCTGTGACGCTTGAAATCCCAAAAAGGGCGGGGATTCCCAATCATTATTTTCGTTTGGCGGTGACCCTCTACGTCCTGAAAAGTGCAATATCACGTGACTCCTATAAACCAAAGAACACACCACTTTATCGTGCAATTATACCTACATTCTACATCATCGCGCTTCTATAAATATTACGGTTCATCTTCTTGCTTCTCCATTACGAAATCTTATACTCCTAAAAACCTTCGAGAAAAACTTGCAGTAAATGGCGACTTCACAAAACACTTCAGACAACTCCATTACATTTGAAGATTTCCAAGAACTTCTTACTAGGCCATATATAAATTCGACCTTCTTTTCGCCAGCCAACCCTGACCTCCAAGAGTTATGCTTGGATCTATCATTTAATGATGCTGATTTAGTTGGGCAAATGGCGGTAGGCCAGCTATTCCCTTGTACTCAATATCCTCATTTTCTGAACCCTTTTTCCACTAAAGTCAATCTACGAAAGAGGTATTCGTACTTGGCCTAAAACTGATGCTACTTTCCATCTTTGGCATGTACGTATGATACAACATGGCCCTACTAAGGTAATTTTTGATCGTGCTGGGATTTCTGATTTATTAGAAATCGCTCTTCGTCCCCTAATTTATAATTCTGTGCTTTTTTCGATAGTTTTGAGTTTTTGGTCATCCGAATATAATACCTTTATTTTCCCACTTGGCCTAATGTTCATCACTCTAAGGAATGTTGGAGCCTTAGTCAATCTACCGCCCTTGGGCGACACCATTTTTCCTAGCATTTTGGTTACTGCCGCTGCCCCAAAATTTGACAAGAAACTCACTGATTCTTATTCGGGCATGCTAGAACTATATAACAATTCTCTTGTTGAACCGACTCATGTTGAACGTGTTGCCTTTCTTAAAATCTGACTTTGTAAATACGTTCTTTTTGTACCCAGGATGAAACCTTTTATGAGTTATTTACCTATAGCGCATGAGTTAGCGTGTGGTAGGCCTTTAGACCTTTGTTCATTATTCTTAGCCGCATTTTATATAGGCATGGCTTCCCTTCAATCCCAATTNTTTACCCATAGCGGATGAATTGGCACGTGGTAGGTCTTTCAATCTCTGTTTATTATTTTTGGCCGCCTTTTATAGAGGCATGGCTTCCCTTCGATCCCAATTGAGGAATGTCGCATCTCCTACTGGCAGCGGGCCTCTTTGGCTCGCTCAATTGTGGTTGAGATCATATTTCCCACAACTTGGTTTTCCATCAGCTCCTCTTCGTTTGGCTAGCTGTTATGGGTTAATCATTAACCAATTGAGCCATGTTAAGATGTCCAGTAGAGAAGTTTTCACATTCTTTTATAAGTTGGATTCCATCTCTACATTTTTTTCCTCTCCATGCTCACTCAATTCCAGCTTACGTGCAGCCCCCTTCTACTATGGATGACGTGAGCACCCTTTGCCCATTTAGGCTCAATATTTAACTGGGAAAGAGTTGTTTCATGACATCCTTACTGGAACCATTGCTAAAGCAAGGGTTGAGATTTATGCTCATTTATCCTTACTGTCAACTTGGCTTTGGCCAAACATGGCATGTTCCCATTTGTTTTTCCAAGAGTCTGACTGAGAGGTTCCATACCATCAATAAAGCGAGGCACAAGCCATTGAGACTCGTAATATTCTTTTGACCACT
>CAIGRN010059687.1:0-10054 GCA_903798345.1 Fraxinus anomala
AAGAAAACTAAAAAGACTATTCTACACTTAATAAATAATAAAACAAAATAACCATATATTTCTTAACATAAAGTTCACTTGCAATTCTCAGTGGCCCCTTGTAATGGTTGAGAAACTCCCAACCAAAATCAGAAATTAAACTTCACAATTTCAATTGCACCAAAATAAACTCAGCTGGGTTTAACCAATTCAAAAACGATTTATTTAATAAACTCAATTGAATTATAGAATAAGAAATGAGATGAGAGAAGAAGAAGGTAGAAGAGGCGAGGATTCGAGAGAGAGAGAGAGAGAGAGAGAGAGAGAGAGAAGACACTGAGGTTCTACTACTGCAAAAGATACTTCCCTTACTGCCCCACCAGGAGGTTATAACAGAAGGAAGAAGCATGTTTTCCATTTTACAACTTTAAAAGGTAGAACGGCGTCGTCTTTGGCTGGCTGAAAACGGTGTCGTTTCTTCATCCAATTTTCTGGTAAGTTCATTGGCTCATGTTCTTCTTTCTTCCCCAACTGATGGAATTACTTGGCCTCTGCTCCTATTCATTACATTCATCCCCCTCAAATTGACCTTGTCCCCAAGGTCGAAATGAAAAATAAGAAGCTTGAATGCCTGTCGCGTCCTCCCAGGTGGCTTCACTCTCCAAGGTAATCTTTCAGTGAATGAGCCACTGAGTAATGGCCTGGTTATCTCTCTTGATGAGGTGAGTCTATAGGACTAAAAGTGGTTCCAAGTGGCTCTTGTCCTGCTCTCCATCTTCTGGCATCAGCAAAATTGGTACTTCTTGTTCTCCTATTTTCTTCTTTAGTAATGATACATGAAAGACAGGATGTATCTTAGAAGTGTCGGGTAGGTTGAGTTCGTAAGCCACCTATCCAATTCTCCTGGTGACTTGATAAGGTCCATAGTACCTGGTAAATAGTTTTTTATTGGTTCTGGGCATCACTGATTGTTGCCTGTAAGGTTGCAATTTCAAATATACCCAATCGCCTTCTTGAAATGTCCTTTCAGTTCTGTTTTGATCAGCATAGAATCTCATTCGTTCTCTTACTTGGGCCAAATGTTCCTTCAATACTAGGTCCATGTGATGCCTTTCTTGTGCCAATTCTTCAACTGCAACCAAATTGGTTTGTTGGTAAGGGCCTAGAGCCAATTGAGGGGGTTTAATACCATACAAAGCTTCGAATGGACTCATCTTGATTGATGAATGATAGGTAGTATTATACCACCATTCAGCTAAGGATAGCCAATTGATCCACTGCTTGGGTTTGTGGAAGGTCATGCATCGAAGATACATCTTCAGGCATTGGTTGAGCCTTTCTGTCTGCCCATCTGTTTGCGGGTGGTAGGCCAAACTTAGGTGAAGTTTAGTGCCCAATAATCTGAATAATTCTTGCCAGAACCCACTATTGAAAAATTTGTCTCTGTCTGTTACGATACTCTGGGGAATTCCATGAAGTTTGTAGATATTATCTAGGAATTCCTTCGCCACTGTTATTGCAGAGAAATGATGGGATAAGGCCATGAAGTGCCCATACTTGGTGAACCTGTCTATCACCACTAATATCACAGTCTTTCCCTTTGATGAAGGTAGTCCTTCAATGAAGTCCATACAAATGTGGCTCCAAACATATTGTGGTTCAGGCAATGGTTGCAAGAGGCCAGGGTAAGGAACATGTTCGCCTTTGCACCTTTGACAAGTGTCATAGCTGAGGACTTCTTTCCTGATTTCCTTAGTCATGCCAGGCTAGAAAAAATGTAGTTTGGCTCTATACACACTGGCTTGGACTCCTGAGTGACCTCCATTTTGAGAAGAGTGAATGTTCTATATCGATTTGGATCTGATTTGTCCACCTACCCCAATGTATAGCTTCCCTTTATATTTGAGTAGCCCATTGTTATAAGTGAAACCAGGATTTTCCTCAGGGTTAATCAAGGCTGCCTCAATCAGGTGTTTTGCCCTTTCATCTCCATTATAGCTCTCCATTACTTCTTGTATCCAGGTGGGCACCACATGGGAGATGGCTGCCACCTCTAAATTGGACTCTTCCTTTCGTGATAGTGCATCAGCTACGGAATTGTCAGTGCCCTTCTTATATTGTATCTCGTAACTGAGCCCAAGTAACTTGATTAGCCATTTTTGCTGGAGTGGGGGTGGTGATTCTCTGTTCTAGCAAGTATTTCAAGGACTGACGATCAGTTTTAATCACAAAGTGATGCCCTTCTAGGTAATGTCTCCATTTCCCAACTGCAGTAACCAGAGCCAACAACTCTTTCTCATATATTGACATTCCCAACTTCTCACTATTGACGCCTTTACTCATATAAGCAATTAGCCTCTTGCTTTGCATCAGTACTGCCCCCATTCCTCCATGGCAAGCATCAGTCTCCACAATGAAGGGTTGGCTAAAGTCTGGAAGGGCCAACACTGGTGTGTTACACATGGCTTCCTTCAAGTTTTGAAAGGCTGTTTCACCATTGGCATTCCAACTGAAGCAATCCTTCTTTAGGAGGTCAGTTAGGGGCTTGGCTAAGACTCCATATCCCTTCACAAATTTCCTGTAATACCCTATCAAGCCAAGGAACCCCTTTAATTGTTTCACATTGGTAGGTCTTGGCCAATGTTGCATGGCACTTACTTTCAGAGGGTCTGTTGATACTCCTGTTGCTGTGATAATGTGCCCCAAGTATTCCACTTTGGATTGCCCAAAAGAGCATTTGGATTTCTTAGCAAATAGCTGATGCTTCTTCAAGATTTCCATCACAATGGCTAGATGCTTGCAATGAGATTCCAGATCCTGACTATATACCAGAATGTCTTTAAAGAAAACCAAGATGAATTTCCTCAACTGTTCTTGGAAAACTTCATTCATCAGGCACTGGAAGGTGGCTGGTGCGTTGGTGAGCCCAAAGGTCATCACCTTAAATTCATACAAGCAATGATGTGTTTTGAAGGCTGTCTTATGCTCATCAGCTTCTGCCACTCTGAGTTGATGATATCCAGCCCTTAAGTCGATTTTAGAAAACCACTTAGCTCCATATAATTCATCAATCAGAGGCATTGGGTACTTATCTTTAATTGTGAGGTTGTTCAATTGGCGATAATCTACACAAAATCTCCACGTCCCATCCTTCTTTTTAACTAGTAGCACAGGTGAGGCATAGGGACTGTTACTCTGTTTGATGATTACAGTCTCCATCATTTCTTTCACCATCCTTTCCATTTCAGCCTTCTCTATAAAGGCCTGTAGGGCCTTATTCTGAGGGTTGTGCCCCTTCTTTAAGGGGTATTCTATTGTCATTAAATCTGGGAGGTGGCATCCCTTGGGGCTCTGCAAAGATTTCAGAAAATTACTCTATAATTTCCTGTACTTCAGCAGGTGGGGATTTTCCTTCATCTTTACTTATAGCCTGGATTTTGGCTATAATCCCATAGGGCTGCCTGTGAAACCATTGATCTAGTTGGCCCTTTTCCATCATTAAGAATTCCTCATTGCAGTTTTCACTCTTCAATTCCACCAGCTCCCCATTGTATGTAAACTTGATGCTGCTTTGTTTGAAGTAAAAAATGACTGGGTTGAATTGGCTCAACCAGTCTACACCCAACACCATATCACTCCCACCTAGCCTCAGTACCCTCAGTTGAAACTGACATTCCATCCCTTGCATAGTCTAAGTGAATGGGTTACATATAGCAGTGCTACTCAGTTTCTCTCCATTAGCCACAGTTACTGTCACAGGGTTGGTGGATTCCACCTTATATCTTAGCTCTTAGATCAATTTCTCGTCAATAAAACTATGAGTGCTGCCACTGTCAATGAGAATAGATACTTTCCTCCTCTTCATCTGTCCATGTATTCTGATAGTCTTTGGTTTCAGGCTTCCAATCAATGCATTGATGGAGATCTCCATGATCTCTTCATCCTCCAAGTCCTCATCCTCTCCAACTTTCCCATTCTCTCCATCATCTAGCTCATCCCCTTCCTCAACCAACATGAAATTCAGCATTCAATTTTTACATATGTGTCTAGGGCTGTACTTCTCATCATACCTAAAACACAACCCCAAACTCCTTTTGGTTTGTATGTCAGAGAGGGTAATGGTTTTGAATTTTAAGGGGTGGTTTTGGGTCTTTTGAACTATTTCAGTGCTGTTGTGGATTGTTTGTTGGGTAAGTTCAGTGGGTTTTGTGGATTGGTTGGGCCATCTGTGTTGGTAAGAAGTTTTGGTTGGGATTTTTGGGAAATTTTTCAAAGCTGATATAGTATTCTCTTGTAGGAGGGCTACTTCAAATGCTTGTGAGATAGAGGTTGGTTTAATGATCTTAACCATGGATTTAATTTCTCCCTTCAATCCACTGGTGAATATAGAGATATAATACGACTCAGGGAGGTAGGGAAGTGACAACATGTCCTAGGATTTGAGATCTTCAAAGAGTTCCTGATATTCTGCTACTGATCCTTTCTGCCGGATCTTGCTAAAAGCTTTTATGGCCTCTTCGCCTGTAGTCTCTGCAAATCGCTTGCATATTTCTGCAGAGAAAGATTCCCAGTCAACGTTGGGGTTCCTACTTATAAACCCATGAAACCACACTTCTGCTCTCCCTTCAGGTACATCTCACCAACACTTATCCTTACTTCATCAGGGATTTGGTGTATTTGGAAGTACTTTCGAGCCTTCCTCAACCATTCTCTAGGCCCCTCTCCACTAAAATAAGGAAAGTCGATCTTAGGTAGCTTAACCCCTCCCCTTACCTCACAACCAGTGGCATTACTTCCAGATGTCGATCCCAAACGTGGTGAGAGCAATCCTTCACCATTATAAATCTATTTGTCTCTATTTTCTCCCCTTTGCCCCATCATTTGAGCCATCATTGCTACTAGTGATTCGTATTTGGAGTTCAATTCCCCAATCATTAACTCCATACGATCACGTTTGCTGCATAGGGCCTTCAATGTTTGTTCTGATGTTTCTACCTTGTTATCCACTCCTTGAAGAGTTTCGCCTAAATCCTCAACTTCCCTATCTAACTTTTTAAGATGTTCTTCGACCACTTTAGCTCGGGTATCCATTCTCCAGGTTTGTAGCTGCTCTGATACCAATTGTAATGGTTGAGAAACTCCCAACCAAAATCAGAAATTAAACTTCACAATTTCAATTGCACCAAAATAAACTTAGCTGGGTTTAATCAATTCAACAACAATTTCTTTAATAAACTGAACTGAACATTACATAAACTCAATTGAATTACAGAATAAGAAATGGGATAATAGAAGAAGAAGGTAGAAGAGGTGAGGATTCGAGAGAGAGAGAGAGAGAGAGAGAGAGAAAGAAAGAAGATACTGAGGTTCTACTACTGCAAAAGATACTCCCCTTACTGCCCCACCAGGAGGTTATAACAGAAGGAAGAAGTGTGTTTTCCATTTTACAACTTTAAAAAGCAGAACGGCGTCGTCTTGGGCTGGCTGAAAATGGTGTCGTTTCTTCATCCAATTTTCTGGTAAGTTCGTTTGCTCATATTCTTCTTTCTTCCCCAACTGATGGAATTACTTGGCCTTTGCTCCTCTTCATTACACCCCTGTGCAAGTTTTGTTTATCCAGACATGGTTTCACAAGGTGCCTTTCTTCTTGACACAAAAAGGAACAACGTGCGGCAGTAGTCTGCTCCGCTAAACTATCTTCCGCCTTCTCTCAATCGTTTCGGAACGAAAGAAAACTTGATTACAATTTGTAGAAAGCTTGCAACATGAAATTGAAATGCATTGACAATAAATTGATCATTGATTGCTAGAAAGCTTAGATCTACAATTGATGAAAGCGAAAAATTACAATAGCTAGTGCATAGGGCGAACACTAGAAAGTTTGAAAGATGTGTGAAAGACTAATACCCCCTATAATAGCATTCGAAATAAAAATCTAAGTGATATGAGTAGACGTTAAAATGACGAATAATCATACTAACGTTTACTAATATCATAGCTATTTTACAATTGAAATAACNGTTTGAAAGACTAATACCCCCTATAATAACATTCGGAACAAAAACCTAAGTGATAGGAGTATTCATTTAAATGACGATAAAACATACTAAACGTTTACTAATATCAGAATTTTTTTACAATTGAAATAAGCTATTACGATGGAAAGAAAATTACAACTTAAACTTGAACTAATATTTACAATGTACGGTCGAAGTTGGACAAACTACGATTACGATTGGATCAAGGGATTTAATCAAAGCTGCGGTCCTTGACACCAAGAGAGTGAAGTAAAATAAAACATAATAGCAGTGAAGATATAATCACCACCTCAAAAGTTTAACGTAATATGTGGTTTACAAGTCATAAATCCTACCAGACATTGCGTAATACCGGTGAAATAGAAACACATACGAGGTGAAGAACATTTAAAGTACAAACTCTCGCTATACAATATGCAAAGACTGGAATGACCATAAAGATGAGCAAATCCTCAAGAACTTGACCATCAGACATCAGCTAATCTTTCTGGTGCTACAAATCCAATGCTGAAGTCGAAAGTAATGCAAGTTAATAATTACAAAAGTCAATGCACGGAAAAGGTTCCAGTATTGAAAGGGTCCCGAAATGTCTGATATATGAGGTGAAGATATTATATAAAGCATAAGAATCAAACTATTACCTGTAGATGCAGCAATGCTGAAGGTGGTATTTTTGCCTCTGGAGATGGGATAACGATTTATTTCAACTCCACTAACCTTAACAGGATAGTTGGCTTTCTTATCTGCAATTTATTTGGAGAGTAGAAAAGGCGAAAAAGTATAGCACAAAACTAATAAACAAAATTTTCTCACAATTAACAAAAACGTCAATTCTCAAGAATCTTGCTCCAGGTTCCAAGCTAAGAAGCAGGACATCTATACATATCATTTTTTCCCAATGGTACGACATGACACATTGAGGAACCACAAAGAATAAATACAAATAATATGCATGTTTACGACTACTACAACGTATGCATAACTTTCACATACACTACAATATGCTACAAGTAGTACAAATCTTATACCTATTGACTCAAATATGAATGTATAATTTCAGTTATACCCTCACCGTACAAAATAAATATCGTTAAGGATTGTAGAAATTGCAATTTTTCTTATCTTTTGTTGTACTTGATGGAATTATAAACTAAATTATAAACTAATGGTTGGTTGCTACAAACATTTAAGGTACAATCATAATTGAAGTAAATGATATTTCTTTCTCATTTTAACTTGCATTGTTCCATTATCGTTTGAGAAGTGCTTGACCAGTACCAAGATTTCCAATTTTGACTTTTCAATTAGATAAATAGAGTGTCAATTACATATTGGATAGTCACTAATAGTGCTGGTGTCCAATGTAGCTAGTTTGCTTCTTGAGTGTGTCCAGAATCCTTACATTCAACATTTGAATTACTCGAAAGTCACATAAGAAGAAAGAGTAGCAATTTTTTCAAGACTCTCTTCTTTGGGCCAAAAGATTGGCCATGTTTTTAGTAGTTTATCAAAACGTCCTCCTTTACAAAATGTCAACTTAGCATCAGAGTGGATGATCAACTTAGCCAACTCGACCCTCAACTCACCCAACTTGACCAAAATATCCATTCTACTACTTCACTGAGTTGGGAAGTTGATTATATAAGTGCTTTGATTTTGGGTCCATAACATGTATGGAATGGAAGTTTATTTCTATTTGTCACTCCCCGACTTCTTCATTATCCACAAAAATTTCAAATTTGAAAACAGAGCATAATCTGTTACTTAGCAGTCCAATCTCCTTTGAGCAACTCAACACCAGACACACACATTGCCATGACTAAATATCCATTTTGAAGATTCTCAATGCAGCAACAAATCCTCGTCCCACTTTTACCAGATACCCCGAACAATTCAATTTTCCTTTTCGTTCTGCCTTTGGTTATCGCTCGGGTGTAAGAGGAATAATCCTTTACGATCATTTCTTCATTGGATTTCGTGAAAAAAAAAATTACTTGGGTAAAAAATAAGTTCTAAACAAGATATTCAATTTTTCAGGCATCGCAAAAAATTAACTCAAGTACAAACACATGAATTACTAGATCAACAGACAAGGACCTGGAAAGCTACACTACTGAATTTATATCTTTTTCGATTCAATAAAAAATAATGAACTAAAATAATAAACCCTAAACCCCACTCAAACGAACGCGCAAATGGATTAATTCAAAACAACGCACAAAACGAAGAAATCAAACGAAAATTTGATAAATTCAAAACAAAGCAGAGAACTTACTGCAGTAATGAACCTCAGTGGAATTGGCAGAAGTGAAAGGTATAATCAAACACAATGAGAAGAAGATTATGACGCGGAACGGAAGTAAAAGACTTACCAGCGTAAATTTTGAAAATAAGAAAACTGGAATTCACCAAGAACGAAACCTGTGTGTCAATGCATCCCCCCCGCGAAAACGTTCAAAAGCCTTTTAAATAAGCGTTACAAGAAACCCTAACACATAGAATAGTAAAACGTTCCAAAAATAACGAAAATTCAAAACGGGAAATACGGAAATTAATTTTTCAGAGGCCTAAACGAAGGTATTTGTCTAAAATCCCGAGACCTCGCGCCCCGAGTCCAATTTTTCGGGCCGTTTCCAATCAACCTGCCAAATTTCAGCCCATTCTGACACCATCGTTACAAATGACAAAATTGCCCCTGACGCGGCCTTTCTTAGTCAATTTTCTGTCCAACACTTCTTCAAACTCCAAATCTAGTTGTCCTACATCAGATTAGGGCAAGCATAGGCTTTAACTGAACCATTTTCGTACTTCGATAAATTCTAGGGAGAGGTGAGAAAATTTTCTTGTAATTGCTAGATTATTTGTTAGGTGATCTGTGTACAGTTTTCTGATTAGAATTTTTTTCTAGAGGCTCCTAATAATAGTTTGCAGAAAAATTCCACCCTTCACATAGTTTGCCAATTTATTCAATATTTTGGGACTCTGATTCGACTTTTATGTTAATTCAGGATCACGATGAAAATTAAGCTCTATGCGATGTAGAGAATTAATATCAGTTTATTTAAAAGTTATGATTCACCTTATATTATTCAGAATCAAGCCCATCTAAAAATCCACACAAGTCGTCCTTGGACATACTCACATTGCAAGCATGATCTTATATTATCTACTCGAATGATTCAACAATCCTCGAACATGAGACCTTCATGAGAATACTCCAGCATTGACTCGAACATGGAACATTTAACTACCGATTAATGTAACGTTATTACCGTTACTTTGTTCAAAAGCTATAACTCATGACACTAACATAATTAATCTTACATCATCAATAATCAAGCATGAAATTCACCTCAAGTCCATTCCCTTGAATCAACCACTATTTCAAGCATTCTCGTGCATTACTATTCACACGTTTAGGTATAGGTCAACCTATGATTCCTTGCTTAGGGAACCACCACTCTATCCATTGGGTTATTATGCACTTTATCATGCAACTCATTAGGCCTGTTTTTCACCAGTTTTGTCTATTTTTAGGTTACACCTTTAATGAAAGGGTGTGAAAATTTAGTTTTTTATAGCACCGATTTTGAATTGTTTAAAAAATCACTCAAAATCACTGTAGTGTAATTTGGGGTGCATTTTTTGATCAACAAACGAGTGATTTTTGGTCGTTCAAAATTTCTTTCAATTTTACACTTAAAAAGGACAATTATTTTCGGTCCAAGGGTTTTTATGAGAATTAGACTCTGTTGAACAGTTCAATTGATTGGATTTTAGTTTACTTTTCTTTTGTGGCATTGGATTTTAGTTTACTTTTCTTGCATACTATTGAGGGCTGATGCTTGGAAACAATGAATCTTTAGTAAGAATTTTACATGTTGGCTGGGAGCTTTCACTCGTTAATAGAATAACACAATAGGGATTATAGATTCATATGCTTTAATGAAAACATTTTTTCACATATAAACCCTAAATAACACTCCATGTTGAAACTAGAAAAAATAACAAATTAGCGGAAGCATAAACAGACATTG
>CAIGRN010059689.1:0-12419 GCA_903798345.1 Fraxinus anomala
TGATGAATTCCAAGATCTTTTGAATAGTTGAATCACCCTACTTTCCAAAATTCTAAATCTACAATTTTATTGCATTCCAATGGTCCTAATCCCGATCACAATGGAACGGGATTATTAGCCACTTCCTAAGTGCCAATTTTTGTAAGTTTTCATGCCAAAATAGTGGCTCTAGGTACCTTTCAATTTTTGTGATATTTTCCATATGAACTTTCACCATTTTATTGTCACCTCTTTTTTCTCTACTAAGTGCAAGACAAAATTATGGGAGTTATGTAAAAGTTTGGAAGTTTGTGGGAGTTGAGAGAAGTTATAAATTTGGATTCTATTTAAACCACTTCATCCAATTCAATTTTATAACTTGTGGGTTGGGTCAATCAACATGAGCGACCCATGACCCATATTTATAACACAAGAGACTGAGATGTTATAGTTCATGAAACAAATTATATTTTATATTAAACAAAAATCTCATTCTCATTTATGGTTAAATTTAGTTTTGTAATCAAAGATATGGTATGTGATGTTAGATTGTATGTGTTCGTTGAGTAATTTTTGTATTCATGACATTTGAAATAAAATATTAATTTATTCAATAAATTGATATATTAATTTGAGCTTATATTTGTTTGTAGAAGGTTTTGATATTCTAAATCAAGGGCTTAAATTGCTAAGTACAAAAATATTCTATTTATAATTTCATCTAAAATTTATAGTCAATGTTCATTAAATAAAAACGTACACTTTACTTTGATAAGATCATCTCAATTTTATTAAATTTTATCTTTGATTTTTGCAATAAGATCAAGAGTACATTTTGAATATGTATGTGAAATTTAATTTGTCACATTGAGCCCAAAAATTTAATCTTACTTGACTGTCCTATGGAAGATATTAATCCTAAGTGGATAATGGACTTCGATTCCAAACATGAAGTTATTTTATACATCAACTAGTGAGATCAAATTGTTAGTCAATATCTCAATGCCATGTGATTTAAACGAAATAACGGGGAACATATATTTTCTATATGAAAATCCGTCACCTCGATCATGATTTTTTTAAAAAAAATTTAATGAACAATTAAATTTGAGCTCAGTAAATCGACATCGATTCACATGAAAATTGTTAGATAAAAAAATGAAATTTGAGAGTTTATGTATAATTTAAAAAGAATGTTTTGATTATTTCACCTTGTACCAGATATTCAAAATGGTCGATTGGAGTAATACGTAAGAAGGATAAGTAAGGTGATGTAACGCTCGGAACCTATGTCCATAAGGTTACTCAATTAATTTCTTTATGATAAAAAAAAAAAGAAAGTGAATTGACTCATACTGTAATACAAACTTTGAAAAATTATGCAGAATAACATAAACTATTTTATTGTCTCATAAATATCATTCGATCCAATCCACTAGTGAAGTATAAATTCAGTCAGTTTTGTAAATAAGATTCTGATTTCAAATAATTTTCTAACTAAATGCTGAAAGAAAATTTAAGTTTTTGATCTCGTGACATAGACTTTGCCAACAGTCTCAACTTCCAACTCCGATCAATCAAGCATCTGTAAAATATTTTAAATATAGAATGAGCATACGAATACACTCAATATAGATCCCATGCCAATATTTTCTCAATTTAATATAAAAAGCAAGTAAATTACGCACTTAACATAATTTTCTAGTGGGATAAAAACTTGACCATCTCATTCTTACTTAGGTCATACCGATTCTCAATCTCCACTTAAGGTATTTAGTCATATGCCTAACTTCTGTGTAGATCTACATAATATCCTATGGTATTACCTACAAAATCTTTCTTTAATTTGGATCACATAAAATACTTAACTTAAAACATTAAAAGTAAAAACAAAAAATGGCCTGGCACATATAGAAACTCATACCGTTAAATTTCTTGTATATTTGAGCTACTTAAGATTGAAAATTCTTGCTTTCTTCTCTCTCTCTCTCTCTCTCTCTCTCAATTCGTGTAAATTGAAATGCAACAAGAGGGTATTTATAGGTATTATTAAATAAGGATAGTTACCTACTTAGAATTCTAATAGGACTCTTATTTAAAATTTAGATTAGACTTTCAACAAACACACTTATCATGAAATTCAAATTTAAGAAAATTCTAACTACATGAGGATAAGATTTTAGTGTGGATATATGAAAATTTCAAATTTTATCTAAATGCTATTATATCAGATAACAATTTAATAGATATCTAAAATAATATTAAAATTTAATTTCATGTAAAATTCGTATATATCCAATTATTAGGAATATTAGCACATGGTCACTAGAAAATGGTATAGTTGCTAAGTTATCCTAAAATCTCAAAACTTGTATTTGTGTCTCATAATATATTGTACGTGATTTCGGGATATCACATCCCCCCCCCCCCTAAAAAAAATTTGTCCTCGAAATTTACTTTGGTTATCGAAGAGTTGTGGATATTTAGCTTTGATATCTACCTCACGTTCCCAAGTGGACTCTTCAATCGCGTGATTCCACTACTGAACTTTTACCAATTGAATTTCTCTATTCCAAAGTATTCGAATCTTTCCATCCAAGATGACTATTGGAACTTCCTCGTTAGATCATGATGAATGTCTAAAGATTGATGATTAATCATGTGGCTAGCATCTGATACATATTTTCGAAGCACAGAGACATGGAAGACATTGTGTATTGCTAAAAGTTCAGGAGGCAATGCCAACTCGTAAGCCACAGTTCCCATACATTTCAAAATCTCAAAAGGTCTTATATATCTTGGTCGGAGCTTTCCCCTTTTGCCAAATCGAATGACTCCCCTTCATAAGTGTTATTTTTAGAAAAAAATGTCACCAATGTTGAACTCAAGATCTTTTTTCCTATTATCTGCATAACTTTTGCATCGATCTTGGACAACCTTAATTTTGGCTTGAATCTTCTCAATAGCTTGGACTATCCATTAAATAATCTCAAGCCCTAAAATTCTTCGCTTACTGACTTCATCCCAATGAGTTCGAGATCTACACCTTCTACTATATAAAGCCTCATAAGGGGTCATTTCTATGGTAGCATGATAGCTATTGTTATAGGAAAATTCTACCATTGGTGGATATTTTTCCCAGCTCCCACCATGATTTAGGACACATGTTCAAAGCATGTTCTCAAGAATTTGAATAGTCATCTCCGATTGATCATTTGTCTTTGGGTGGACAGCTATACTGAAGTTTAGTTTAGCCCCCCCATTGCCTTGTACATACTTTTTCTAAAATATGAAGTGAATCTCAAATCTTTGTCTGATACAATAGAGAGTGAGGTCCCATGTAATATGATCACTTCTCTAATATATAGCAGAGCTAACTGATCCATATTAAAAGTCATCTTTACTGGTAAGAAGTGAGCTGACTTTGTCAATGTGTCAATAATAACTCAGATTGCATCGTTTCCTCTATTTGATTTTGGAAAACCAATTACAAAATCCATTGCGACGTGCTACCATTTCCACTTAGGAATCTCTAGTGGATTTAATAATCATGATGGCCTCTGATGTTCGACTTTCACTTGCTGGCAAACCATGCACTTATCTACAAATAGATCTATTCATCTTTTCATGTTTCGCAACCAGAATATGCTTTGAAGGTATTTATTCATTTTTGTACCTCCGGAATGTGTGTGTATGGGGCAAAATAAACTTCTTCTAATATTTCTTTTTGTATCTTCTCTTCATTCGGTACACACAATCTTCCTTTAAATATCAACGTGTTATCTTCAGCTAACTCAAAACCCTTTTGTTTTCCCATGCCAATTTCACCTTTAATCTTTTGTAGAAATGGATCGTTATCCTGCGCTTTCTTAATTCGATCTCGAATAATAGGTTGAACTCTGAGGGTAGCAATTCATGATGCAACATCCATAGAAGGTAAGATCACCTCAAGTTGCAAGTGATCTATATCTCTTATCGATGATTTCTGTAAAGTGGGTTAAGCTGCCACATGTCCTACTATCTTCCTACTTAATGCGTCAGCAACTATGTTGGCATTTCTTGGATGATAATGAATGGCACAATCATAATCTTTCACCAAATATAGCCATCTACATTGTCTCATATTCAATTCTTTCTGGGTGAAGAAATACTTTAGTCTCTTGTGATATGTATAAATATCACATTTAGCTCCGTAGAGATAGTGTCGCCATATTTTTAGTGCATGAACTACTAATGCTAACTTCTAGTTATGAGCTGGATAGTTTTGTTCATACGATTTTAGTTGTCTGGAAGCATATGCAATAACTTTACCATGCCACATAAGTAGGCATCCTATATCCTGCTTAGATGCATCGCTGTAGATAACAAAGCCCTTTGACCTTTTGGGTATGGTCAAGACTGGAGCTGAAGTCAATTTCTGCTTTAGTTACTGAAAGCTCTGTTCATACCTATTCGTCCATTGGAACTTCATGTTTTTTTATCATTATTTGAGTCATTGGAACGATAATCTTTGAATTCAATAAATCGCCTATAATAACTTACTAATTCCAAGAAGTTGCGCACTTTTCTAACATAAGTCGGCCAACTCTAATAGGTAATTTCTTCCACTTTACTTGGGTCAACTTCGATTCCTTGGGCCGTAATTACGTGGCCTAGAAATCTCATTCTATTGAGTCAAAATTTGCACTTTTTGAATTTGGCAAAGAGCTTGTCCTTTCTTAGTATTTTGAAAATAATTATTAGGTATTCCATATGTTCATGCTCGCTCTTTAAATAGATTAGTATATCGTCATGAACACAACAACAAACTGATCCAGTTAGTTGTGGAAAATTCAATTCATGAGATCCATGAAAACTGCTGGTGCATTTGTCAAATCAAATGGCATCACCAAGAACTCATAATGCTCACATCAAGTTCTAAATGTTGTCTTAGGAACGTCAATTACTTTAATTTTCAACTGATGATAGTCTGGTCTTAAATCAATTTTCGAAAAGACCTCGTACCTTGCAGCTGGTCAAATAAATCTTCAATTCTAGGGAGAGATACTTTTTTTAATTGTAATGTGATTCAACTCTCGATAATCAATGCACATTGTCATCGATCAATCCTTCTTCTTTAAAACCCTTTTCTAACAAATCCTGCAATTGTACTTTCAATTCTTGAAATTCTACCATTGCCATATGATATAGTGTCTTTGAAATTGGTGTGGCACCCGATACAAGGTCAATAGTAAACTCAACCCCTCAGCCTAGAGGCATTCCTAGTAAATCTTCTAGAAACACATCTTGGAAATCCCTAACCACTCGAACTTCGTCGATGGTTAACTCTTTTTGATTAATGCCGGTCAAAGATGCCAAAAATCATTGAGCATACTTCTTTTTCAACAAACATTTAGCCTGCATTACTGATATAAGTCGAGGTAATGGTTTCACCATTGTTCCAAAGAAATGAAATTCTTCTTTGCCATGTCATTGACATCCTTCTCGAAACAACAAATGGTTGCATGATTTTTTGGCAACCAGTCCATTATCTTTCATGTTTAGGACCATCTAGTTTGCTTTTATATTCTTCTCATTCATTTCTAAATTTAGGTTCTTCGCTATATAATTTACATTAAGCATCTTCCCAAATTGGTAGTGATACTTCCAATATGTTGACAAGGGGAATACATTCTATATTCTACTTTAAAACGAATATTGAAGAAACAAAATAGTGCATAGCTCCTGAATTAATTAATATAAAAGAAGACATGTTAGAGATTGATATGATACTTGCCACCACAATGCAGTTACGCTCCGCATCTTCTTGTGTTAAAGCAAAAACTTAGGCTTTGCCTACCTTTTGATCTTCAACCTTTTAAGGTTGTCCCTCAGTGCTATCTTTGTCAATTTGTCATGGCTTGCCACATCTATAACATACACATTTTCTTACTAGGCATTCTCCCTTATGAGGGTTTTGACATTTAGGACAGAGTGGTTGTTGATATTTATCACTGATGTTGGCTCATATTTCTATCATTCCCTTCTTGTTGGGACCTTTTATATTCCTCTTAACATTGTCATACCATTTGCACTTGTCTAAGGAGCCAATCTACTGTTTATTACCTTCACTAGTCTGGTCATTATCAAAGGCGTATACTTGACCCTTCTCCAGAGCTCCCTGATAAATACCCAATTGGAATATTGTCATTGCTTTCCTAATGTCAGCTCATAGTCCATGCTCAAAAGATCGAGCTCGTCTATCCTCTGTGTCCACTAGATGTGTAGTAAATCTGGATAACTACTCAAACTTTCACTCATAATTAGTGAGCGTCATGTTTCCCTACTTCAACTCAAGAAACTCTGCTTCCTTCTTGTCTCTTAAAGTAACTGGAAAGTATTTATGAAGCACTATCTCTTTGAAGTATGCCCATGTAAGGTTACAATGTCACTCCTCGGTGTTGGATCTAGTAGTCATTTCCCACTGATGAGTTGTCATAAATGCATCTCAAAGGATCACAAAGGATTTTTGTGCGTTAATACATTCCATAAACTCGAAGATGCGTTCAAGACGGCGAACCCATTCTTTGACAGCCAGTAGATCGGGGCCACCTTCAAACACGGGTAGGTGCATCTTGCGAAACTATTCTATAATTGAAGACGATCTCGGCCCGCCTCATGGCCGTTGAGGTGGTTGCGACTGCGACTTCTGTTGCATAGCAGCTAATAATTCTCGTGCTAAATTAGCTGACATCTAAACCTTAAATATGTATCGTATATTAGAGGTCATTCAAGTCAATTCAACTAACCTGATATAGCTGGCAACGATAGAATAATAGAGTAGTGTTATTTCTATTCAATATATTCTTATTGCTTCCAATAGAATTTGACTAAATGAGATTTACATCAATTTTTTAGTGGGTTTGAAATATTATTTTTTATCTTATTGATTTGGATAACGTGCAACTGAAAATGCTTTCAGGTGAGGAGTAGATCACAAGTGGACCACTTTAATCCTAAGCTCGCCTTAGACGGTTTAAGTATTTTGACAAAATCAATTAGTCTTGTGAATACGCTATCAAAAAAATTCAACAATGAATTCCCCTCAAATTTTTTCATACATAATTACTTATTCACTAAATTTATTCTCTAATGTTCGTCATAGTTCTAATAAAACAAATTACAATTCATTCATTATAAAAGTTTGAATAATGACAAATTCCTACAATCTGACAAAATTCTCAATGTTTTACTCTCGGTTGCAGTAGACTTCTCTTCTAAAACAACTTCTTATGTGTATTTTCATGGGCATTAAATAAACATTAAATATTCATATAATTCTAAACACGCTCTATGAAATAAACATCGTGATGAATTTTCTGAAAATATAAGAATATAACTTCCTACAAAGATGATATATCAAGTTCAAGCAATCACTCGTTAACCTTAAAATTAAAGTAATTTCATACCTTAGATCATTAGTCAGAAGTCGATCATGTATGTCCCGATGTCATGTGGATCAAAAAATATATAAAACTTTAACATATAAAGTAATCTAAAATTTTAATTTCACAAAGTTTGCAGGAAAGATTTACTGGGCTCTGATACAATGCTATAATGCCTTGGAATCTATGTCCCAGAGGTCACTTAATTAATTTTTTTATTTGTAAGAAAAATGAATTGACTTATACCGTAATACAAACTTTGAAGAATTGTGTAGAATAACATAGACTATTTTATTGTTTCATAAATATCAATTGACCCAATCCACTACTGAAATATAAATTTAGTCAAATTTGAAAATAAAATTCTGATTTTAAAATAATTTCCTAACTAAATACTGAAAGAAAATTTAAGTTCTTGATCCCGTGACACGGATTCTACCAATAATCTTAACTTCCAACTTCAATCAATTAAGTATCTGTAAAATATTTTAATTTTAGAATGAGCATACGAATACACTCAATATAGATCACATGTCAATATTTTCACAATTTAATATAAAAGAGAAGTAAATTACGCATATAACATAATTTTCTAGTGGAATAGAAACCTGACAATCTCATTCTTACTTAGATCATATCCATTCTCAATCTCCACTTAAGGGTATTTAGCCCTATGAGTAGTTTTTGTGTAGATCTACCTAATATCTTATAGTATTATTTACAAAATCCTTCTTTAATTTGGATGACATAATAGCACATAAAATATTTAATTTAAAACATTAAAAAGTGAAAACACAATATCATTTGGCACGTGTAAAAATTCATACCTTGTTCGTTAAGTTTCTCGTATACTTGAACTACTTAGAATTGAAAACTCTTACAAATGGATATCGAAAGTGTCAAAAGACTTTCTTTTCTTTTCTTTCTTTTCTCTCCTTTTTTCTCTCTCTCTCTCGTTCTCTCTCTCTCTCTCTCTCTCTACCAGTCACGGCAGTCGGCATCCTTCTCTCTCTATCATCGTGGCGCAGTCACGGCAGTCGGCATAATCGTCGTAGCGCAGTTCTCTCTCTTTTTCTCACAATAGTCGGCATCACTCTCTCACTCTCTACTCACCGCTGCGCCGATCTGCCTTTTTGCGGTGATACTGTGCAACCGTCGAGTGCGGTGCGGCGACAGCTGTGTGCAGTGGCAACGGGGATAGAGGATTTGGGAGGGTTTTTTGGTGGTTGTGGTGTAATGGAGATGGTAGTTGTGATTTTTGGTACAGGAGAAAGTGGTACTACTTTTGCAGGCCGTGACATTGATGGTACGATGGTGTTGGCGGTACGGGTAATGGTGGTGGTGGCTCGGGCATTGACACTGGTGGTTGTTTTGTAGTTGAAAATGGTGGTTTTGAAGTTGAGTGTTGTTGGTGGTGGCGATGGCAGTGGCGTCGTTGTGTTGGTGGCGGTTCATGTGGTAGTGGCATTGGCGGAGGAAAGCGGACTTTGCGTTGGTGTGGTATTGGATCTGGCATTGTTGACAGTGGTGCGTTGGTGGTCGCAAATAGTTATGACGGTGGTGGTAGCGACGGCGGCGGCATCATAATCGTGGTGTTGGTGGCGACAACGGTCGAGTGGGACTAATCGTGTTTGTGACCAATTAATTGGTTAATTGTGACCAATAAATTGAGTAATTTGTGACAAATATATAATATGTGACCTAAAAAATTTGATTGTGACTCACAATTTACTAAGCTGTGACAGAGAAATAACTTGTGACCAATTAATTTGATAATTTGCGACCCTTAAATAAGTTTTGACAGATAAAATTTATAATTTGTGACCGATAAATGAATTGTAACTTATAAACACTTTGTGACCGGTAAATAAATTGTGATTGATAAATTTTTGATTTGTGACCGATGAACAAATTGTAACCTATGAAATTTTTGAATTGTGATCGTAAAATTATTTGTGACATATAAAATTTGTGATTTGTGACCAATTAATAATATGTGACTTATTAATTTGATAAATTTGTGACCGATGAATAAATTGTGATGTATAAATTTTTGATTTGGGATCGATGAACAAATTGTGACTTATAAAATTTTTGAATTATAACCGTAAAATAATTTGTGACATATAAAAATTGTGATTTGTGACCAATTATATGAAATTGTGACCTTAATATATTTAATTAATAAAATATATATTTAATATATAAATAAAATTTGAACAAGTGTGAAATTTTAAATTTTAAATCTTATCTCTTAAAATTGAAATTGGAAAAACTTAACTTCTTAGTTACCTAATCTTCTCATTTGCTTTAGTAGGGCACATGTCAACTTTTCATTGCATTTCAATTATAAACTTGAGGTGAAGAGATGATTCCATCATTACCCTTCCACCAAGATTATACCTATCGTTTCATTTTCTCTTTTCAAGGCGATGCTACTCTCTGCATTCACGTATGTGACGCAATCGATATGGGTCTTCCATTTGGTGCCTTTCTATATTCAATTGTTGCAGTAAGGGTCCGTTTGATTGCAATGATGTAATTTGAATGGAAAGAAAATGAATTTCAGAGAATTAAATTGCCTAAAATTCATTTTACTAGGAATTGTCAATTAATCATGTTTGATTTGTATAATTTTTCACCTGAAAAATGTTGAAATTTTGGATCTTTTGGTGTTCGTTTGGTTTTATTTTCCATGAAAATTGTCCATTAAAGGAAATTTTTTTTTACAATTGTCCATAGAATTTATTTTCATTGCAAAAAAAAATAATAATAAATAAATAAATCTCTAAAAAATCCAAATTCTCACCAAAGTGGTGGGAAAACCAATTCCTCAAAAAAAGGGAAAAACCAATCACGTGAGGCTTCATTGGAAAACAAATTTCATGGAATATTTTACCTATCAAACATGGCAAAAAGTGGAAAGTTGGAAAATATATTCCAACTTCCATGGTAAATGGCACCTATCAAACATGGCCTAAATGCCATAAAAAATTTAACCTCATTCTTAAAAATCCAATGAAATTACCATCTCAAAACGTCAATTTGAGCTTGGTTCCTCCAAGAACATCTAAGTTGGTATTCACGTCATCTCTGCAGCTTCTATAGAAACTTTAGCAACTTTATTGATAATAGAATCGACAGAAGTACTGAACCAAAGCTCACAACATCTGGCCTTGTAGAGAAACTTTTAGAAACTCCATAAGAAAGAGTAATGCAAATCATCATTGCTGGTGTTAAGCTTCAGTTTAGGTGACAATTATTTCCTAATGAACCAAGAATATGGAACCAAATCTCAGCATATTTTCCTTTCCATATTTATCACTGTCATCTTTATTCAGTTTTCTATTTTAGCATTCCAATATCAATTTATAATCTTTTATTCATGGTATCGTTGTAGACTTCTCATATATATTTCCACTGTGTGGTCATAATAAAATTGAGTCTTTTACTGCCTCCTTATTTATCATGGTATCAGAGCAATAGAACCCTAGGACCATTTTTTTTTCATGGCTGAAGAGAGCCATGTTCCTATGGCTTCCAATGCTTCAAGCAATAACTCCAACAACAACCAATTAAACAACAACCAATCCAATTGTGATGCTTCATCACCTTACATCCTTCATGCATCCGACAATCCAGGTACAACTTTGGTGACCTGCTTGCTCAGAGAAGAAAATTACCCCACATGGCATCGGGCAATGACCAATGTACTTCAAGCCAAAAGCAAGTTCGGCTTTGTAGATGGATCTGTCAAACTCCCAACGTCTAGTTCGCCAGAAGAATCTGCCTGGATCAAATGCAATTCCATGGTCATTTCGTAGATCTTTAATTCTATCCATTCCACTCTTCACGATAGTGTAGCATATTTCATGACAGCGCATGAAATGTGGAATGATCTTGAAGAACGTTTTTCACAAGGGAATGCTCCCGTGTTCATCAGTTAAAGGTCGAGATGGTGAATACTTTGCAACAAGGGATGACCGTCTCATGTACTATATAAAACTGAAGGGGATTTGGGATGAACTCAGCACATATTCTCAAATTCCCCCATGTAGCTGTGGCTCTGCAAAGGCACTTGCTGTAGAGAGGGAAAAAGAAAAGATGCACCAATTTCTGATGGGTTTGAATGAAAAATACAATACTGTTCGATCTCAAATTTTAAACATAGACCCACTACCTTCCTTATCACGTACTTATGCACTTGTGACACAAGAAGAGCGCCAACATTTAGTGACAGCATCCAGGTTACCCTCTGTTGAGGGAGCGGCGTTCAGCACAAATACCAACAGAACTCATGGCAGCCGTAAATCCACAGGAAATCGTGACCCCAGTAAAAAATTTTGCTGTCATCTTTCCTTTGTTCTTGCAAGAAGACCAGACACACTCGGGACACTTGTTTTGAATTACATGGCTATCCAGAATGGTGGGATAAAGGAAAGAAGCCGTCCAGACCTAAGGTGGCCAATGAGTGGCAACGTGTGGAAACTAATAAGGGTAACAATGCTATACCAATTAATGGGTTGACGACCGAGCAGTATGCTCAACTCATTACTATGTTGAATCTGGATAAACAACACGATTCCACGGCCAATTTTGCGGGTAAGGCGACCTCTCTGTCCAATTGTGCGATTGAATGGGTTTTGGACTCGGGTGCTTCCGACAATATGACATGTGTCGAAAAAGTGCTTACTTTCCCTAAAACCGTATCACACTTTTCTCCAATTAAAATTCCTGATGGATCATTTTTGCCGGCAAAATCTTATGGAGATGTCTCTCTTAACTCCCTTGTCACCTTGAAGGATGCTTTATTTATACCTTTCTTTACTTGCAACCTTATATCTATCAGTAAGCTGACCAAAACATTAAACTGTGTTGCTCATTTTTTTCCCTCCTTTTGTGTGTTATAGGACTTAGCCTTGAGGAAGCTGATTGGAATAGGTGAATTGCGAGATGGACTCTATTATTTTCGGGCAATCAAAGTCTCCACAGGCTTCTTCTTTGGCACCAACGCCT